>JAWPHD010021146.1:0-29234 GCA_037043455.1 Cyrtodaria siliqua | reverse complement strand
GACGTTTGTGTATGAACATAAATGTAATACCCGATAAAACGTGCAGTAAACATTAATATTGCAATTAAATGGTGGAGAAGAAGGTGGTCTGAAAGAACACAGACATTTTAAATGTGCCAATCCTCTTAATCGTTTGTTTTATATCATTGTAGATGATAACAAATCTAAAAGACTTGTTTTGGACAACGAAGTTGACTTGGTTGCAGAAATTCAACAACTGAAGAGCACAGTTTCAGCCTTGCAGTCCATTGGTAGGTATATTGTATAAAGGTATACATATTGTAAATAAATAAGACTGCGAAGTACGAGTCTTCAGTGATTTAAAAGTTACAGATTATGTTCCACTGTTATTCCAGAAAAAATGTATTGACTCTCTGAAGACCTGTCTGGTCTTATGTTCCTGTCGGTTCATCCAGCAGAATCATTGTGTAGGCGTAACGTGTATTGCATCTTAAATTTCCCCTCATCATAAAACTCTATCAAACCGAGTCTGCTCCTTCCTTCTAATGATTGTGTTCGCTGCTTCTGAAGTTTCAGTTTTTATTCAATACACATGTTAAAGACAATATGTGTCGCAGCTTCTGAAGGATTCAGTTTTATTCAATACACATGTTAAAGACCATATGTATCGCTGCTTCTGAAGGATTCAGTTTTATTCAATACACGTGTTAAAAGACTATATGTCTATCTTGTAATCCAATGATAAGTGAACTTAAACACATTCAACATTCAATTGTGGGACATTGTTAACATAAATTGTATAGACAGTTTACAACTTGACTTTTGGAAGTTCGTGTTTTGAAGATCGAAATGTCCACTTCGTAACCTATTGGTAGATAAACATAATTTGAATTTTACTGAAATTTAATTTTACCTAAATATGTGTACGGAAAAATGATGTAGATTTATAATATAGATGAGCATAAGACTGAATCGCAGAACCTATTTATTAAATAAAATCTAATATATATTTTAGATTCTGTAAACAAAATTTAGCAAGCTTTAGTCATGAAGAAAGTAGATTTGTAAGTAGTTTATCACTGGGATATAACTTTTACTATAACACTTTGATAAATCTACCATACTTTAAACAATTTGTTTATGTATTGTTGTTTAGCTTATGCCTTGCCTAAATAAAACGAAATTGACTATCTTCACACATTTATTTTTATTAGTTACACGATAAGCTTCAGTGTTTAAATAATATATATTATATCCGCCCTGTTTCATCTATGCCAAAGTTACATACACGTTGGCATGTAAATGTGTGTATAAGAACTGAATATATATGTGTAAGAACTGAATATATATGCCTAATAAATCAATATATATGCGTAAGAACGCAATATATATGTGTAAGAACGGAATATATATGTGTAATAACTGAATATATATGTGTAAGAACTGAATATATATGTGTAAGAACTGAATATATATGTGTAATAACTGAATATATATGCATAAGAACTGAATATATATGCGTAAGAACTGAATATATATGCGTAAGAACTGAATATATATAAGAACTGAATATATATGCGTAAGAAATCAATGTATATGCTTAAGAAC
This sequence comes from Cyrtodaria siliqua, assembly GCA_037043455.1. NCBI lineage: Eukaryota > Metazoa > Mollusca > Bivalvia > Adapedonta > Hiatellidae > Cyrtodaria > Cyrtodaria siliqua. The sequence goes on along the minus strand of JAWPHD010021146.1, from coordinate 27,665 downwards.
TGAATACATATGCGTCAGAACCGAATATATATGTGTAAGAACTGAATATATATTCGTAAAAACTGAATATATATCCGTAAGAACTGAATATATATGCGTAAGAACTGAATATATATGCGTAAGAACTGAATATATATGCGTAAGAACTGAATATATATGTGAAAGAACTGAATATATATGTGTAAGAACTGAATATATATGTCTAAGAACTGAATATATATGCGTAGGAACTGAATATATATGCGTAAGAACGCAATATATATGTTTAAGAACGGAATATATGTGTGTAAGAACGGAATATATATGCGTAAGATTTGAATATATATGTGTAACAACTGAATATATATGTGTAAGAACTAAATATATATGCGTAAGAACTGAATATATATGCGTCAGAACTGAATATATATTTGTAAGAACTGAATACATATGCGTAAGAACTGAATATATATGCGTAAGAACTGAATATATATAAGAACTGTATATATATGCGTAAGAACTGAATATATATGTGAAAGAACTGAATATATATGTGTAAGAACTGAATATATATGCGTAAGAACTGAATATATATGCGTAAGAACTGAATATATATAAGAACTGATTATATATGCGTAAGAACTGAATATATATGCGTAAGAACTGAATATATATGCGTAAGAACTGAATATATATAAGAACTGAATATATATGCGTAAGAACTGAATATATATGTGAAAGAACTGAATATATATGTGTACGAACTGAATATATATGTCTAAGAACTGAATATATATGCGTAGGAACTGAATATATATGCGTAAGAACGCAATATATATGTTTAAGAACGGAATATATGTGTGTAAGAACGGAATATATATGTGTAAGATTTGAATATATATGTGTAAGAACTGAATACATATGCGTAAGAACTGAACATATATGCGTAAGAACTGAATATATATAAGAACTGTATATATATGCGTAAGAACTGAATATATATAAGAACTGAATATATATGTGAAAGAACTGAATATATATGTGTAAGAACTGAATATATATGTCTAAGAACTGAATATATATGCGTAGGAACTGAATATATATGCGTAAGAACGCAATATATATGTTTAAGAACGGAATATATGTGTGTAAGAACGGAATATATATATGTAAGATTTGAATATATATGTGTAACAACTGAATATATATGTGTAAGAACTAAATATATATGCGTAAGAACTGAATATATATGCGTCAGAACTGAATATATATTTGTAAGAACTGAATACATATGCGTAAGAACTGAATATATATGCGTAAGAACTGAATATATATGTGAAAGAACTGAATATATATGTGTAAGAACTGAATATATATGCGTAAGAACTGAATATATATGCGTAAGAACTGAATATATATAAGAACTGAATATATATGCATAAGAACTGAATATATCTGCGTAAGAAATGAATATATATATGTGTAAGAACTGAATATATATGCGTCAGAACTGAATATATATGTGTAAGAACTGAATATATATGCGTAAGAACTGAATATATATGCGTAAGAACTGAATATATATAAGAACTGAATATATATGCGTAAGAACTGAATATATATGTGAAAGAACTGAATATATATGTGTAAGAACTGAATATATATGTCTAAGAACTGAATATATATGCGTAGGAACTGAATATATATGCGTAAGAACGCAATATATATGTTTAAGAACGGAATATATGTGTGTAAGAACGGAATATATATGTGTAAGATTTGAATATATATGTGTAAGAACTGAATACATATGCTTAAGAACTGAATATATATGCGTAAGAACTGAATATATATAAGAACTGTATATATATGCGTAAGAACTGAATATATATGTGAAAGAACTGAATATATATGTGTAAGAACTGAATATATATGCGTAAGAACTGAATATATATGCGTAAGAACTGAATATATATAATAACTGAATATATATGCGTAAGAACTGAATATATCTGCGTAAGAAATGAATATATATGCGTAAGAACTGAATATATATAAGAACTGAATATATATGTGTAAGAACTAAATATATAATTGTAAGAACTGAATATATATGTGTAAGAACTGAATATATATGCGTAAGAACTGAATATATATCCGTAAGAACTGAATATATATGTGTAAGAACTGAATATATATGCCTAAGAACTGAATATATATGTGTAAGAACTGAATAAATATGCGTAAGAACTGAATATATATGCGTAAGAACTGAATATATATTAGGACTGAATATATATGCGTAAGAACTGAATATATATGTGTAATAACTGAATATATATGCATAAGAACTGAATATATATGTGTAAGAACTGAATATATATGTGTAAGAACTGAATATATATGTGTAAGAACTGAATATATATGCGTCAGAACTGAATAAATATGCGTAAGAACGCAATATATATGTGTAAGAACGGAATATATATGTGTAAGAACGGAATATATATGTGTAAGATTTGAATATATATGTGTAAGAACGGAATATATATGTGTAAGAACGGAATATATATGTGTAAGATTTGAATATATATGTGTAAGAACTGAATATATATGTGTAAGAACTAAATATATATGCGTAAGAACTGAATATATATGCGTCAGAACTGAATATATATGTGTAAGAACTGAATACATATGCGTAAGAACTGAATATATATGCGTAAGAACTGAATATATATATGAACTGAATATATATGCGTAAGAACTGAATATATATGTGAAAGAACTGAATATATATGTGTAAGAACTGAATATATATGTGTAAGAACTGAATATATATGTGTAAGAACTGAATATATATGTGTAAGAACTGAATATATATGTGTAAGAACTAAATATATATGTGTAAAAACTGAATATATATGTGTAAGAAGTGAATATATATGCGTCAGCACTGAATATATATGTGTAAGAAGTGAATATATATGCGTAAGAAATGAATATATATGTGTAAGAACTGAATATATATGTGTAAGAACTGAATTTATATTTGTAAGAAGTGAATATATATGAGTAAGAAATGAATATATATTGGTAAGAACTGAATATATATAAGAACTGAATATATATGTGTAAGAACTGAATATATAAGTGTAAGAACTGAATATATATGTGTAAGAACTGAATATATATGCGTAAGAACTGAATATATATGCCTCCGAATTGAATATATATGTGTAAGAACTGAATATATATGTGTAAGAACTGAATATATATGCGTCAGAACTGAATATATATGTGTAAGAACTGAATATATATGCGTAAGAACTGAATATATATGCGTAAGAACTGAATATATATAAGAACTGAATATATATGCGTAAGAACTGAATATATATGTGAAAGAACTGAATATATATGTGTAAGAACTGAATATATATGTGTAAGAACTGAATATATATGCGTAGGAACTGAATATATATACGTCAGAACGCAATATATATGTGTAAGAACGGAATATATATGTGTAAGAACGGAATATATATGTGTAAGATTTGAATATATATGTGTAAGAACTGAATATATATGCATAAGAACTGAATAAATATGCGTAAGAACTGAATATATATGCGTAAGAACTGAATATATATAAGAACTGAATATATATGCGTAAGAAATCAATATATATGCTTAAGAACTGAATATATATGCGTCAGAACCGAATATATATGTGTAAGAACTGAATATATATGCGTAAGAACTGAATATATATGCGTAAGAACTGAATATATATGCGTAAGAACTGAATATATATAAGAACTGAATATATATGCGTAAGAAATCAATATATATGTGTAAGAACTGAATATATATGCGTCAGAACTGAATATATATGTGTAAGAACTGAATACATATGCGTAAGAACTTAATATATATGCGTAAGAACTGAATATATATAAGAACTGAATATATATGCGTAAGAACTGAATATATATGTGAAAGAACTGAATATATATGTGTAAGAACTGAATATATATGTGTAAGAACTGAATATATATGCGTAGGAACTGAATATATATGCGTAAGAACGCAATATATATGTGTAAGAACGGAATATATATGTGTAAGAACGGAATATATATGTGTAAGATTTGAATATATATGTGTAAGAACTGAATATATATGTGTAAGAACTAAATATATATGCGTAAGAACTGAATATATATGCGTCAGAACTGAATATATATCTGTAAGAACTGAATACATATGCGTAAGAACTGAATATATATGCGTAAGAACTGAATATATATAAGAACTGAATATATATGCGTTAGAACTGAATATATATGTGAAAGAACTGAATATATATGTGTAAGAACTGAATATATATGCGTAAGAACTGAATATATATGCGTAAGAACTGAATATATATAAGAACTGAATATATATGTGTAAGAACTGAATATATAAGTGTAAGAACTGAATATATATGTGTAAGAACTGAATATATATGCGTAAGAACTGAATATATATGCGTAAGAAATGAATATATATGTGTAATAACTGAATATATATGCATAAGAACTGAATATATATGTGTAAGAACTGAATATATATGCGTAAGAACTGAATATATATGCGTAAGAACTGAATATATATTAGAACTGAATATATATGCGTAAGAACGGAATATATATGCGTCAAAACTGAATATATATGTGTAAGAACTGAATATATATGCGTCAGAACTGAATATATATGTGTAAGAACTGAATATATATGTGTAAGAACTGAATATATATGTGTAAGAACTGAATATATAAGTGTAAGAACTGAATATATATGTCTAAGAACTGAATATATATGCGTAAGAACTGAATATATATGCGTAAGAACTGAATATATATGTGTAAGAACTAAATATATATGTGTAAGAACTGAATTTATATTTGTAAGAAGTGAATATATCTGCGTAAGAAATGAATATATATGCGTAAGAACTGAATATATATAAGAACTGAATATATATGTGTAAGAACTGAATATAAAAGTGTAAGAACTGAATATATATGTGTAAGAACTGAATATATATGCGTACGAACTGAATATATATGCGTAAGAACTGAATATATATGTGTAAGAACTGAATATATATGCATAAGAACTGAATATATATGTGTAAGAACTGAATATATATGCGTAAGAACTGAATATATATGCGTAAGAACTGAATATATATTAGAACTGAATATATATGCGTTTGAACGGAATATATATGCGTCAAAACTGAATATATATGTGTAAGAACTGAATTTATATGCGTCAGAACTGAATATATATGTGTAAGAACTGAATATATATGTTTAAGAACTGAATATATATGTGTAAGAACTGAATATATAAGTGTAAGAACTGAATATATATGTGTAAGAACTGAATATATATGCGTAAGAACTGAATATATACGCGTAAGAACTGAATATATATGTGTAAGAACTAAATATATATGCGTAAGAACTGAATATATATGCGTCAGAACTGAATATATATGTGTAAGAACTGAATACATATGCGTAAGAACTGAATATATATGCGTAAGAACTGAATATATATAAGAACTGAATATATATGCGTAAGAACTGAATATTTATGTGAAAGAACTGAATATATATGTGTAAGAACTGAATATATATGTGTAAGAACTGAATATATATGTGTAAGAACTGAATATATATGTGTAAGAACTAAATATATATGTGTAAGAACTGAATATATATGTGTAAGAACTGAATATATATGCGTCAGAACTGAATATATATGTGTAAGAAGTGAATATATATGCGTAAGAAATGAATATATATGTGTAAGAACTGAATATATATGTGTAAGAACTGAATTTATATTTGTAAGAAGTGAATATATATGCGTAAGAAATGAATATATATTGGTAAGAACTGAATATATATAAGAACTGAATATATATGTGTAAGAACTGAATATATAAGTGTAAGAACTGAATATATATGTGTAAGAACAGAATATATATGCGTAAGAACTGAATATATATGTGTAAGAACTAAATATATATGTGTAAGAACTGAATATATATGCGTAAGAACTGAATATATATTTGTAAGAACTGAATATATATGTGTAAGAACTGAATATATATGTGTAAGAACTGAATATATATGTGTAAGAACTGAATATATATGTGTAAGAACTGAATATATATGCGAAAGAACTGAATATATATGCGTCAGAACCGAATATATATGTGTAAGAACAGAATATATATGCGTAAGAACTGAATATATATGCGTAAGAAATGAATATATATAAGAACTGAATATATATGCGTAAGAACTGAATATATATATGAAAGAACTCAATATATATGTGTAAGAACTGAATATATATGTGTAAGAACTGAATATATATTTGTAAGAACTGAATATATATGCGTAAGAACTGAATATATATGCGTAAGAACTGAATATATATGTGTAAGAACTGAATATATATGCATAAGAACTGAATATATATGTGTAAGAACTGAATATATATGTGTAAGAACTGAATATATATGCCTAATAAATCAATATATATGCGTAAGAACGCAATATATATGTGTAAGAACGGAATATATATGTGTAATAACTGAATATATATGTGTAAGAACTGAATATATATGTGTAAGAACTGAATATATATGTGTAATAACTGAATATATATGCATAAGAACTGAATATATATGCGTAAGAACTGAATATATATGCGTAAGAACTGAATATATATAAGAACTGAATATATATGCGTAAGAAATCAATGTATATGCTTAAGAACTGAATACATATGCGTCAGAACCGAATATATATGTGTAAAAACTGAATATATATTCGTAAAAACTGAATATATATCCGTAAGAACTGAATATATATGCGTAAGAACTGAATATATATGCGTAAGAACTGAATATATATGTGAAAGAACTGAATATATATGTGTAAGAACTGAATATATATGTCTAAGAACTGAATATATATGCGTAGGAACTGAATATATATGCGTAAGAACGCAATATATATGTTTAAGAACGGAATATATGTGTGTAAGAACGGAATATATATGCGTAAGATTTGAATATATATGTGTAACAACTGAATATATATGTGTAAGAACTAAATATATATGCGTAAGAACTGAATATATATGCGTCAGAACTGAATATATATTTGTAAGAACTGAATACATATGCGTAAGAACTGAATATATATGCGTAAGAACTGAATATATATAAGAACTGTATATATATGCGTAAGAACTGAATATATATGTGAAAGAACTGAATATATATGTGTAAGAACTGAATATATATGCGTAAGAACTGAATATATATGCGTAAGAACTGAATATATATAAGAACTGATTATATATGCGTAAGAACTGAATATATATGCGTAAGAACTGAATATATATGCGTAAGAACTGAATATATATAAGAACTGAATATATATGCGTAAGAACTGAATATATATGTGAAAGAACTGAATATATATGTGTACGAACTGAATATATATGTCTAAGAACTGAATATATATGCGTAGGAACTGAATATATATGCGTAAGAACGCAATATATATGTTTAAGAACGGAATATATGTGTGTAAGAACGGAATATATATGTGTAAGATTTGAATATATATGTGTAAGAACTGAATACATATGCGTAAGAACTGAACATATATGCGTAAGAACTGAATATATATAAGAACTGTATATATATGCGTAAGAACTGAATATATATAAGAACTGAATATATATGTGAAAGAACTGAATATATATGTGTAAGAACTGAATATATATGTCTAAGAACTGAATATATATGCGTAGGAACTGAATATATATGCGTAAGAACGCAATATATATGTTTAAGAACGGAATATATGTGTGTAAGAACGGAATATATATATGTAAGATTTGAATATATATGTGTAACAACTGAATATATATGTGTAAGAACTAAATATATATGCGTAAGAACTGAATATATATGCGTCAGAACTGAATATATATTTGTAAGAACTGAATACATATGCGTAAGAACTGAATATATATGCGTAAGAACTGAATATATATGTGAAAGAACTGAATATATATGTGTAAGAACTGAATATATATGCGTAAGAACTGAATATATATGCGTAAGAACTGAATATATATAAGAACTGAATATATATGCGTAAGAACTGAATATATCTGCGTAAGAAATGAATATATATATGTGTAAGAACTGAATATATATGCGTCAGAACTGAATATATATGTGTAAGAACTGAATATATATGCGTAAGAACTGAATATATATGCGTAAGAACTGAATATATATAAGAACTGAATATATATGCGTAAGAACTGAATATATATGTGAAAGAACTGAATATATATGTGTAAGAACTGAATATATATGTCTAAGAACTGAATATATATGCGTAGGAACTGAATATATATGCGTAAGAACGCAATATATATGTTTAAGAACGGAATATATGTGTGTAAGAACGGAATATATATGTGTAAGATTTGAATATATATGTGTAAGAACTGAATACATATGCTTAAGAACTGAATATATATGCGTAAGAACTGAATATATATAAGAACTGTATATATATGCGTAAGAACTGAATATATATGTGAAAGAACTGAATATATATGTGTAAGAACTGAATATATATGCGTAAGAACTGAATATATATGCGTAAGAACTGAATATATATAATAACTGAATATATATGCGTAAGAACTGAATATATCTGCGTAAGAAATGAATATATATGCGTAAGAACTGAATATATATAAGAACTGAATATATATGTGTAAGAACTAAATATATAATTGTAAGAACTGAATATATATGTGTAAGAACTGAATATATATGCGTAAGAACTGAATATATATCCGTAAGAACTGAATATATATGTGTAAGAACTGAATATATATGCCTAAGAACTGAATATATATGTGTAAGAACTGAATAAATATGCGTAAGAACTGAATATATATGCGTAAGAACTGAATATATATTAGGACTGAATATATATGCGTAAGAACTGAATATATATGTGTAATAACTGAATATATATGCATAAGAACTGAATATATATGTGTAAGAACTAAATATATATGTGTAAGAACTGAATATATATGTGTAAGAACTGAATATATATGCGTCAGAACTGAATAAATATGCGTAAGAACGCAATATATATGTGTAAGAACGGAATATATATGTGTAAGAACGGAATATATATGTGTAAGATTTGAATATATATGTGTAAGAACGGAATATATATGTGTAAGAACGGAATATATATGTGTAAGATTTGAATATATATGTGTAAGAACTGAATATATATGTGTAAGAACTAAATATATATGCGTAAGAACTGAATATATATGCGTCAGAACTGAATATATATGTGTAAGAACTGAATACATATGCGTAAGAACTGAATATATATGCGTAAGAACTGAATATATATATGAACTGAATATATATGCGTAAGAACTGAATATATATGTGAAAGAACTGAATATATATGTGTAAGAACTGAATATATATGTGTAAGAACTGAATATATATGTGTAAGAACTGAATATATATGTGTAAGAACTGAATATATATGTGTAAGAACTGAATATATATGTGTAAGAACTAAATATATATGTGTAAAAACTGAATATATATGTGTAAGAACTGAATATATATGCGTCAGCACTGAATATATATGTGTAAGAAGTGAATATATATGCGTAAGAAATGAATATATATGTGTAAGAACTGAATATATATGTGTAAGAACTGAATTTATATTTGTAAGAAGTGAATATATATGAGTAAGAAATGAATATATATTGGTAAGAACTGAATATATATAAGAACTGAATATATATGTGTAAGAACTGAATATATAAGTGTAAGAACTGAATATATATGTGTAAGAACTGAATATATATGCGTAAGAACTGAATATATATGCCTCCGAATTGAATATATATGTGTAAGAACTGAATATATATGTGTAAGAACTGAATATATATGCGTCAGAACTGAATATATATGTGTAAGAACTGAATATATATGCGTAAGAACTGAATATATATGCGTAAGAACTGAATATATATAAGAACTGAATATATATGCGTAAGAACTGAATATATATGTGAAAGAACTGAATATATATGTGTAAGAACTGAATATATATGTGTAAGAACTGAATATATATGCGTAGGAACTGAATATATATACGTCAGAACGCAATATATATGTGTAAGAACGGAATATATATGTGTAAGAACGGAATATATATGTGTAAGATTTGAATATATATGTGTAAGAACTGAATATATATGTGTAAGAACTAAATATATATGCGTAAGAACTGAATATATATGCGTCAGAACTGAATATATATAAGAACTGAATATATATGCGTAAGATATCAGTATTTATGTGTAAGAACTGAATATATATGCGTCAGAACTGAATATATATAAGAACTGAATATATATGCGTAAGATATCAGTATTTATGTGTAAGAACTGAATATATATGCGTCAGAACTGAATATATATGTGTAAGAACTGAATATATATGCGTAAGAACTGAATATATATGCGTAAGAACTGAATATATATAAGAACTGAATATATATGCGTAAGAACTGAATATATATGTGAAAGAACTGAATATATATGTGTAAGAACTGAATATATATGTGTAAGAACTGAATATATATGCGTAGGAACTGAACATATATACGTCAGAACGCAATATATATGTGTAAGAACGGAATATATATGTGTAAGAACGGAATATATATGTGTAAGATTTGAATATATATGTGTAAGAACGGAATATATATGTGTAAGAACTAAATATATATGCGTAAGAACTAAATATATATGCGTAAGAACTGAATATATATAAGAACTGAATATATATGCGTAAGATATCAGTATTTATGTGTAAGAATTGAATATATATGCGTCAGAACTGAATATATATGTGTAAGAACTGAATATATATGCGTAAGAACTGAATATATATGCGTAAGAACTGAATATATATAAGAACTGAATATATATGCGTAAGAACTGAATATATATGTGAAAGAACTGAATATATATGTGTAAGAACTGAATATATATGTGTAAGAACTGAATATATATGCGTAGGAACTGAATATATATACGTCAGAACGCAATATATATGTGTAAGAACGGAATATATATGTGTAAGAACGGAATATATATGTGTAAGATTTGAATATATATGTGTAAGAACTGAATATATATGTGTAAGAACTAAATATATATGCGTAAGAACTGAATATATATGCGTCAGAACTGAATATATATGCGTAAGAACTGAATATATATGTGAAAGAACTCAATATATATGTGTAAGAACTGAATATATATGTGTAAGAGCTGAATATATATTTGTAAGAACTGAATATATATGCGTAAGAACTGAATATATATGCGTAAGAACTGAATATATATGTGTAAGAACTGAATATATATGCATAAGAACTGAATATATATGTGTAAGAACTGAATATATATGTGTAAGAACTGAAATATATGCCTAAGAACTCAATATATATGCGTAAGAACGCAATATATATGTGTAAGAACGGAATATATATGTGTAAGAACTGAATATATATGTGTAAGAACTGAATATATATGTGTAAGAACTGAATATATATGTGTAAGAATTGAATATATATGCATAAGAACTGAATATATATGCGTAAGAACTGAATATATATTCGTAAGAACTGAATATATATAAGAACTGAATATATATGCCTAAGAACTCAATATATATGCGTAAGAACGCAATATATATGTGTAAGAACGGAATATATATGTGTAAGAACTGAATATATATGTGTAAGAACTGAATATATATGTGTAAGAACTGAATATATATGTGTAAGAATTGAATATATATGCATAAGAACTGAATATATATGCATAAGAACTGAATATATATGCGTAAGAACTGAATATATATTCGTAAGAACTGAATATATATAAGAACTGAATATATATGCGTAAGAAATCAATATATATGTGTAAGAACTGAATATATATGCGTCAGAACCGAATATATATGTGTAAGAACTGAATATATATGCGTAAGAACTAAATATATATGCGTAAGAACTGAATATATATGCGTAAGAACTGAATATATATGCGTAAGAACTGAATATATATAAGAACTGAATATATATGCGTAAGATATCAGTATTTATGTGTAAGAACTGAATATATATGCGTCAGAACTGAATATATATGTGTAAGAACTGAATATATATGCGTAAGAACTGAATATATATGCGTAAGAACTGAATATATATAAGAACTGAATATATATGCGTAAGAACTGAATATATATGTGAAAGAACTGAATATATATGTGTAAGAACTGAATATATATGTGTAAGAACTGAATATATATGCGTAGGAACTGAATATATATACGTCAGAACGCAATATATATGTGTAAGAACGGAATATATATGTGTAAGAACGGAATATATATGTGTAAGATTTGAATATATATGTGTAAGAACAGAATATATATGTGTAAGAACTAAATATATATGCGTAAGAACTGAATATATATGCGTCAGAACTGAATATATATGTGTAAGAACTGAATACATATGCGTAAGAACTGAATATATATGCGTAAGAACTGAATATATATAAGAACTGAATATATATGCGTAAGAACTGAATATATATGTAAAAGAACTGAATATATATGTGTAATAACTGAATATATATGTGTAAGAACTGAATATATATGTGTAAGAACTGAATATATATGTGTAAGAACTGAATATATATGTGTAAGAACTGAATATATATGTGTAACAACTAAATATATATGTGTAAGAACTGAATATATATGTGTAAGAACTGAATATATATGTGTAAGAACTGAATATATATGCGTCAGAACTGAATATATATGTGTAAGAACTGAATATATATGTGTAAGAACTGAATATATATGTGTAAGAACTGAATATATATGTGTAAGAACTGAATATATATGTGTAAGAACTGAATATATATGTGTAAAAACTGAATATAAATGTGTAAGAACTGAATATATATGTGTAAGAACTGAATATATATGTGTAAGAACTGAATATATATGTGTAAGAATTGAATATATATGCATAAGAACTGAATATATATGCGTAAGAACTGAATATATATTCGTAAGAACTGAATATATATAAGAACTGAATATATATGCGTAAGAAATCAATATATATGTGTAAGAACTGAATATATATGCGTCAGAACCGAATATATATGTGTAAGAACTGAATATATATGCGTAAGAACTAAATATATATGCGTAAGAACTGAATATATATGCGTAAGAACTGAATATATATGCGTAAGAACTGAATATATATAAGAACTGAATATATATGCGTAAGATATCAGTATTTATGTGTAAGAACTGAATATATATGCGTCAGAACTGAATATATATGTGTAAGAACTGAATATATATGTGAAAGAAACGAATATATATGTGTAAGAACTGAATATATATGTGTAAGAACTGAATATATGTGTGTAAGAACTGAATATATATGCGTAAGAACTGAATATATATGTAAAAGAACTGAATATATATGTGTAAGAACTGAATATATATGTGTAAGAACTGAATATATATGTGTAAGAACTGAATATATATGTGTAAGAACTGAATATACATGCGTCAGAACTGAATATATATGTGTAAGAACTGAATATATATGCGTAAGAACTGAATATATATGCGTAAGGACTGAATATATATAAGAACTGAATATATATGTGTAAGAACTGAATATATATGTGAGAGAACTGAATATATATGTGTAAGAACTGAATATATATGTGTAAGAACTGAATATATATGCGTAAAAACTGAATGTATATGCGTAAGAACTGAATATATATGTGTTAGAACTGAATATATATGCATAAGAACTGAATATATATGTGTAAGAACTGAATATATATGTGTAAGAACTGAATATATATGTGTAAGAACTGAATATATATGCTTAAGAACTGAATATATATGCGTAAGAACGCAATATATATGTGTAAGAAAGGAATATATATGTGTAAGAGCTGGATATATATGTGTAAGAACTGAATATATATGTGTAAGAACTGAATATATATGTGTAAGAACTAAATATATATGCGTAAGAACTGAATATATATGCGTCAGAACTGAATATATATGTGTAAAAACTGAATATATATGTGAAAAAACTGAATATATATGTGTAAGAACTGAATATATATGTGTAAGAACTGAATATATATGTGTAAGAACTGAATATATATGCGTAAGAACTGAATATATATGCGTCAGAACTGAATTTATATGTGTAAGAACTGAATATATATCCGTAAGAACTGAATATATATGCGTAAGAACTGAATATATATAAAAACTGAATATATATGCGAAAGAACTGAATATATATGTGAAAGAACTGAATATATATGTGTAAGAACTGAATATATATGTGTAAGAACTGAATATATACGCGTCAGAACTGAATATATATGTGTAAGAACTGAATATATATGCGTAAGAACTGAATATATATGCGTAAGAACTAAATATATATAAGAACTGAATATATATGCGTAAGAACTGAATATATGTGAAAGAACTCAATATATATGTGTAAGAACTGAATATATATGTGTAAGAACTGAATATATATGTGTAAGAACTGAATATATATGCGTAAGAACTGAATATATATGTGAAAGAACTGAATATATATGTGTAAGAACTGAATATATATGTGTAAGAACTGAATATATATGTGTAAGAACTGAATATATATGTGTAAGAACTGAATATATATGCGTCAGAACTGAATATATATGTGTAAGAACTGAATATATATGCGTAAGAACTGAATATATATGCGTAAGAACTGAATATATATAAGAACTGAATATATATGTGTAAGAACTGAATATATATGTGAGAGAACTGAATATATATGTGTAAGAACTGAATATATATGTGTAAGAACTGAATATATATGTGTAAGAACTGAATATATATGCGTAAAAACTGAATATATATGCGTAAGAACTGATTATATATGTGTAAGAACTGAATATATATGCATAAGAACTGAATATATATGTGTAAGAACTGAATATATATGTGTAAGAACTGAATATATATGTGTATGAACTGAATATATATGCTTAAGAACTGAATATATATGCGTAAGAACGCAATATATATGTGTAAGAAAGGAATATATATGTGTAAGAACTGAATATATATGTTTAAGAACTGAATATATATGTGTAAGAACTGAATATATATGTGTAAGAACTGAATATATATGTGTAAGAACTAAATATATATGTGTAAGAAACTGAATATATATGCGTCAGAACTGAATATATATGTGTAAGAACTGAATATATATGTGAAAGAACTGAATATATATGTGTAAGAACTGAATATATATGTGTAAGAACTGAATATATGTGTGTAAGAACTGAATATATATGCGTAAGAACTGAATATATATGTAAAAGAACTGAATATATATGTGTAAGAACTGAATATATATGTGTAAGAACTGAATATATATGTGTAAGAACTGAATATATATGTGTAAGAACTGAATATATATGCGTCAGAACTGAATATATATGTGTAAGAACTGAATATATATGCGTAAGAACTGAATATATATGCGTAAGGACTGAATATATATAAGAACTGAATATATATGTGTAAGAACTGAATATATATGTGAGAGAACTGAATATATATGTGTAAGAACTGAATATATATGTGTAAGAACTGAATATATATGCGTAAAAACTGAATGTATATGCGTAAGAACTGAATATATATGTGTTAGAACTGAATATATATGCATAAGAACTGAATATATATGTGTAAGAACTGAATATATATGTGTAAGAACTGAATATATATGTGTAAGAACTGAATATATATGCTTAAGAACTGAATATATATGCGTAAGAACGCAATATATATGTGTAAGAAAGGAATATATATGTGTAAGAACTGAATATATATGTGTAAGAACTGAATATATATGTGTAAGAACTGAATATATATGTGTAAGAACTAAATATATATGCGTAAGAACTGAATATATATGCGTCAGAACTGAATATATATGTGTAAAAACTGAATATATATGTGAAAGAACTGAATATATATGTGTAAGAACTGAATATATATGTGTAAGAACTGAATATATATGTGTAAGAACTGAATATATATGCGTAAGAACTGAATATATATGCGTCAGAACTGAATTTATATGTGTAAGAACTGAATATATATCCGTAAGAACTGAATATATATGCGTAAGAACTGAATATATATAAAAACTGAATATATATGCGTAAGAACTGAATATATATGTGAAAGAACTGAATATATATGTGTAAGAACTGAATATATATGTGTAAGAACTGAATATATACGCGTCAGAACTGAATATATATGTGTAAGAACTGAATATATATGCGTAAGAACTGAATATATATGCGTAAGAACTGAATATATATAAGAACTGAATATATATGCGTAAGAACTGAATATATGTGAAAGAACTCAATATATATGTGTAAGAACTGAATATATATGTGTAAGAACTGAATATATATGTGTAAGAACTGAATATATATGCGTAAGAACTGAATATATATGTGAAAGAACTGAATATATATGTGTAAGAACTGAATATATATGTGTAAGAACTGAATATATATGTGTAAGAACTGAATATATATGTGTAAGAACTGAATATATATGCGTCAGAACTGAATATATATGTGTAAGAACTGAATATATATGCGTAAGAACTGAATATATATGCGTAAGAACTGAATATATATAAGAACTGAATATATATGTGTAAGAACTGAATATATATGTGAGAGAACTGAATATATATGTGTAAGAACTGAATATATATGTGTAAGAACTGAATATATATGTGTAAGAACTGAATATATATGCGTAAAAACTGAATATATATGCGTAAGAACTGATTATATATGTGTAAGAACTGAATATATATGCATAAGAACTGAATATATATGTGTAAGAACTGAATATATATGTGTAAGAACTGAATATATATGTGTATGAACTGAATATATATGCTTAAGAACTGAATATATATGCGTAAGAACGCAATATATATGTGTAAGAAAGGAATATATATGTGTAAGAACTGAATATATATGTGTAAGAACTGAATATATATGTGTAAGAACTAAATATATATGCGTAAGAACTGAATATATATGCGTCAGAACTGAATATATATGTGTAAGAACTGAATATATATGCGTAAGAACTGAATATATATGCGTAAGAACTGAATATATATGAGAACTGAATATATATGCGTAAGAACTGAATATATATGTGAAAGAACTGAATATATATGTGTAAGAACTGAATATATATGTGTAAGAACTGAATATATATGTGTAAGAACTGAATATATATGCGTCAGAACTGAATATATATGTGTAAGAACTGAATATATATGCGTAAGAACTGAATATATATGCGTAAGAACTGAATATATATAAGAACTGAATATATATGTGTAAGAACTGAATATATATGTGAGAGAACTGAATATATATGTGTAAGAACTGAATATATATGTGTAAGAACTGAATATATATGTGTAAGCACTGAATATATATGCGTAAAAACTGAATATATATGCCGAAGAACTGAATATATATGTGTAAGAACTGAATATATATGCATAAGAACTGAATATATATGTGTAAGAACTGAATATATATGTGTAAGAACTGAATATATATGTGTAAGAACTGAATATATATGCTTAAGAACTGAATATATATGCGTAAGAACGCAATATATATGTGTAAGAAAGGAATATATATGTGTAAGAACTGAATATATATGTGTAAGAACTGAATATATATGTGTAAGAACTGAATATATATGTGTAAGAACTAAATATATATGCGTAAGAACTGAATATATATGCGTCAGAACTGAATATATATGTGTAAAAACTGAATATATATGTGTAAGAACTGAATATATATGTGTAAGAACTGAATATATATGTGTAAGAACTGAATATATATGCGTAAGAACTGAATATATATGCGTCAGAACTGAATATATATGTGTAGGAACTGAATATATATGCGTAAGAACTGAATATATATGCGTAAGAACTGAATATATATAAAAACTGAATATATATGCGTAAGAACTGAATATATATGTGAAAGAACTGAATATATATGTGTAAGAACTGAATATATATGTGTAAGAACTGAATATATACTCGTCAGAACTGAATATATATGTGTAAGAACTGAATATATATGCGTAAGAACTGAATATATATGCGTAAAAACTGAATATATATAAGAACTGAATATATATGCGTAAGAACTGAATATATATGTGAAAGAACTCAATATATATGTGTAAGAACTGAATATATATGTGTAAGAACTGAATATATATGCGTAAGAACTGAATATATATGTGTAAGAACTGAATATATATGCATAAGAACTGAATATATGTGTAAGAACTGAATATATATGCATAAGAACTGAATATATGTGTAAGAACTGAATATATATGTGTAAGAACTGAATATATATGTGTTAGAACGGAATATATATGCTTAAGAACGCAATATATATGTGTTAGAACGGAATATATATGTGTAAGAACTGAATATATATGTGTAAGAACTGAATATATATGTGTAAGAACTGAATATATATGTGTAAGAACTGAATATATATGCGTAAGAACTGAATATATATGCGTAAGAACTGAATATATATGTGTAAGAACTGAATATATATGTGTAAGAACTGAATATATATGTGTAAGAACTGAATATATATGTGTAAGAACTGAATATATAAGTGTAAGAACTGAATATATATGTGTAAGAACTGAATATATATGCGTAATAACTGAATATATATACGTAAGAACTGAATATATATGTGTAAGAACTGAATATATTTGCGTAAGAACTGAATATTTATGTGTAAGAACTGAATATATATGTGTCAGAACTGAATATATATGTGTAAGAACTGAATATATATGTGTAAGAAATGAATATATATGTGTAAGAACTGAATATATATGCGTCAGAACTGAATATATATGTGTAAGAACTGAATATATATGCGTAAGAACTGAATATATATGCGTAAGAACTCAATATATATGCGTCAGAACTGAATATATATGTGTAAGAACTGAATATATATGCGTCAGAACTGAATATATATGCGTAAGAACTGAATATATATAAGAACTGAATATATATGCGTAAGAACTAAATATATATGCGTAAGAACTGAATATATATAAGAACTGAATATATATGCGTAAGAACTGAATATATATGTGTCAGAACTGAATATATATGTGTAAGAACTGAATATATATGTGTAAGAAATGAATATATATGTGTAAGAACTGAATATATATGCGTCAGAACTGAATATATATGTGTAAGAACTGAATATATATGTGTAAGAACTAAATATATATGCGTAAGAACTGAATATATATGCGTCAGAACTGAATATATATGTGTAAGAACTGAATATATATGCGTAAGAACTGAATATATATGAGAACTGAATATATATGCGTAAGAACTGAATATATATGTGAAAGAACTGAATATATATGTGTAAGAACTGAATATATATGTGTAAGAACTGAATATATATGTGTAAGAACTGAATATATATGTGTAAGAACTGAATATATATGCGTCAGAACTGAATATATATGTGTAAGAACTGAATATATATGCGAGAACTGAATATATATGCGTAAGAACTGAATATATATGCGTAAGAACTGAATATATATAAGAACTGAATATATATGTGTAAGAACTGAATATATATGTGAGAGAACTGAATATATATGAACTAAATATATATGCGTAAGAACTGAATATATATGCGTCAGAACTGAATATATATGTGTAAAAACTGAATATATATGTGTAAGAACTGAATATATATGTGTAAGAACTGAATATATATGTGTAAGAACTGAATATATATGCGTAAGAACTGAATATATATGCGTCAGAAACTGAATATACTATGTGTAGGAACTGAATATATATGCGTAAGAACTGAATATATATGCGTAAGAACTGAATATATATAAAAACTGAATATATATGCGTAAGAACTGAATATATATGTGAAAGAACTGAATATATATGTGTAAGAACTGAATATATATGTGTAAGAACTGAATATATACTCGTCAGAACTGAATATATATGTGTAAGAACTGAATATATATGCGTAAGAACTGAATATATATGCGTAAAAACTGAATATATATAAGAACTGAATATATATGCGTAAGAACTGAATATATATGTGAAGAACTCAATATATATGTGTAAGAACTGAATATATATGTGTAAGAACTGAATATATATGCGTAAGAACTGAATATATATGTGTAAGAACTGAATATATATGCCATAAGAACTGAATATATGTGTAAGAACTGAATATATATGCATAAGAACTGAATATATGTGTAAGAACTGAATATATATGTGTAAGAACTGAATATATATGTGTTAGAACGGAATATATATGCTTAAGAACGCAATATATAATGTGTTAGAACGGAATATATATGTGTAAGAACTGAATATATATGTGTAAGAACTGAATATATATGTGTAAGAACTGAATATATATGTGTAAGAACTGAATATATATGCGTAAGAACTGAATATATATGCGTAAGAACTGAATATATATGCTGTAAGAACTGAATATATATGTGTAAGAACTGAATATATATGTGTAAGAACTGAATATATATGTGTAAGACTGAATATATAAGTGTAAGAACTGAATATATATGTGTAAGAACTGAATATATATGCGTAATAACTGAATATATATACGTAAGAACTGAATATATATGTGTAAGAACTGAATATATTTGCGTAAGAACTGAATATTTATGTGTAAGAACTGAATATATATGTGTCAGAACTGAATATATATGTGTAAGAACTGAATATATATGTGTAAGAAATGAATATATATGTGTAAGAACTGAATATATATGCGTCAGAACTGAATATATATGTGTAAGAACTGAATATATATGCGTAAGAACTGAATATATATGCGTAAGAACTCAATATATATGCGTCAGAACTGAATATATATGTGTAAGAACTGAATATATATGCGTCAGAACTGAATATATATGCGTAAGAACTGAATATATATAAGAACTGAATATATATGCGTAAGAACTAAATATATATGCGTAAGAACTGAATATATATAAGAACTGAATATATATGCGTAAGAACTGAATATATATGTGTCAGAACTGAATATATATGTGTAAGAACTGAATATATATGTGTAAGAAATGAATATATATGTGTAAGAACTGAATATATATGCGTCAGAACTGAATATATATGTGTAAGAACTGAATATATATGTGTAAGAACTAAATATATATGCGTAAGAACTGAATATATATGCGTCAGAACTGAATATATATGTGTAAGAACTGAATATATATGCGTAGAACTGAATATATATGAGAACTGAATATATATGCGTAAGAACTGAATATATATGTGAAAGAACTGAATATATATGTGTAAGAACTGAATATATATGTGTAAGAACTGAATATATATGTGTAAGAACTGAATATATATGTGTAAGAACTGAATATATATGCGTCAGAACTGAATATATATGTGTAAGAACTGAATATATATGCGAGAACTGAATATATATGCGTAAGAACTGAATATATATGCGTAAGAACTGAATATATATAAGAACTGAATATATATGTGTAAGAACTGAATATATATGTGAGAGAACTGAAATATATATTGTGTAAGAACTGAATATATATGTGTAAGAACTGAATATATATGTGTAAGCACTGAATATATATGCGTAAAAAACTGAATATATATGCGTAAGAACTGAATATATATGTGTAAGAACTGAATATATATGCATAAGAACTGAATATAATATGTGTATGAACTGAATATATATGTGTAAGAACTGAATATATATGTGTAAGAACTGAATATATATGCGTAAAAACTTGAATATATATGCGTAAGAACTGATTATATATGTGTAAGAACTGAATATATATGCATAAGAACTGAATATATATGTGTAAGAACTGAATATATATGTGTAAGAACTGAATATATATGTGTAAGAACTGAATATATATGCTTAAGAACTGAATATATATGCGTAAGAACGCAATATATATGTGTAAGAAAGGAATATATATGTGTAAGAACTGAATATATATGTGTAAGAACTGAATATATATGTGTAAGAACTGAATATATATGTGTAAGAACTAAATATATATGCGTAAGAACTGAATATATATGCGTCAGAACTGAATATATATGTGTAAGAACTGAATATATATGCGTAAGAACTGAATATATATGCGTAAGAACTGAATATATATGAGAACTGAATATATATGCGTAAGAACTGAATATATATGTGAAAGAACTGAATATATATGTGTAAGAACTGAATATATATGTGTAAGAACTGAATATATATGTGTAAGAACTGAATATATATGTGTAAGAACTGAATATATATGCGTCAGAACTGAATATGTATGTGTAAGAACTGAATATATATGCGTAAGAACTGAATATATATGCGTAAGAACTGAATATATATAAGAACTGAATATATATGTGTAAGAACTGAATATATATGTGAGAGAACTGAATATATATGTGTAAGAACTGAATATATATGTGTAAGAACTGAATATATATGTGTAAGCACTGAATATATATGCGTAAAAACTGAATATATATGCGTAAGAACTGAATATATATGTGTAAGAACTGAATATATATGCATAAGAACTGAATATATATGTGTGAGAACTGAATATATATGTGTAAGAACTGAATATATATGTGTAAGAACTGAATATATATGCTTAAGAACTGAATATATATGCGTAAGAACGCAATATATATGTGAAAGAAAGGAATATATATGTGTAAGAACTGAATATATATGTGTAAGAACTGAATATATATGTGTAAGAACTGAATATATATGTGTAAGAACTAAATATATATGCGTAAGAACTGAATATATATGCGTCAGAACTGAATATATATGTGTAAAAACTGAATATATATGTGAAAGAACTGAACATATATGTGTAAGAACTGAATATATATGTGTAAGAACTGAATATATATGTGTAAGAACTGAATATATATGCGTAAGAACTGAATATATATGCGTCAGTACTGAATATATATGTGTAGGAACTGAATATATATGCGTAAGAACTGAATATATATGCGTAAGAACTGAATATATATAAAAAACTGAATATATATGCGTAAGAACTGAATATATATGTGAAAGAAACTGAATATATATGTGTAAGAATTGAATATATATGTGTAAGAACTGAATATATACGCGTCAGAACTGAATATATATGTGTAAGAACTGAATATATATGCGTAAGAACTGAATATATATGCGTAAAAACTGAATATATATAAGAACTGAATATATATGCGTAAGAACTGAATATATATGTGAAAGAACTCAATATATATGTGTAAGAACTGAATATATATGTGTAAGAACTGAATATATATGTGTAAGAACTGAATATATATGCGTAAGAACTGAATATATATGCGTAAGAACTGAATATATATTATGTGTAAGAACTGAATATATATGCATAAGAACTGAATATATGTGTAAGAACTGAATATATATGTGTAGAACTGAATATATATGCTTAAGAACTCAATATATATGCGTAAGAACGCAATATATATGTGTTAGAACGGAATATATATGTGTAAGAACTGAATATATATGTGTAAGAACTGAATATATATGTGTAAGAACTGAATATATATGTGTAAGAACTGAATATATATGCGTAAGAACTGAATATATATGCGTAAGAACTGAATATATATGTGTAAGAACTGAATATATATGTGTAAGAACTGAATATATATGTGTAAGAACTGAATATATATGTGTAAAAACTGAATATATATGTGTAAGAACTGAATATATAAGTGTAAGAACTGAATATATATGTGTAAGAACTGGATATATATGCGTAATAACTGAATATATATACGTAAGAAACTGAATATATATGTGTAAGAACTGAATATATTTGCGTAAGAACTGAATATATATGTGTAAGAACTGAATATATATGTGTCAGAACTGAATATATATGTGTAAGAACTGAATATATATGTGTAAGAAATGAATATATATTTGTAAGAACTGAATATATATGCGTCAGAACTGAATATATATGTGTAAGAACTGAATATATATGCGTAAGAACTGAATATATATGCGTAAGAACTGAATATATATGCGTCAGAACTGAATATATATGTGTAAGAACTGAATATATATGCGTCAGAACTGAATATATATGCGTAAGAACTGAATATATATGCGTCAGAACTGAATATATATGTGTAAGAACTGAATATATATGCGTCAGAACTGAATATATATGCGTAAGAACTGAATATATATAAGAACTGAATATATATGCGTAAGAACTAAATATATATGCGTAAGAACATATATATAAGAACTGAATATATATGCGTAAGAACTGTATATATATGTGTCAGAACTGAATATATATGTGTAAGAACTGAATATATATGTGTAAGAAA
This sequence comes from Cyrtodaria siliqua, assembly GCA_037043455.1. Classification (NCBI taxonomy): domain Eukaryota; kingdom Metazoa; phylum Mollusca; class Bivalvia; order Adapedonta; family Hiatellidae; genus Cyrtodaria; species Cyrtodaria siliqua. The sequence goes on along the minus strand of JAWPHD010021146.1, from coordinate 2,712 downwards.
TGAATATATATGTGTAAGAACTGAATATATATGCGTCAGAACTGAATATATATGTGTAAGAACTGAATATATATGTGTAAGAACTAAATATATATGCGTAAGAACTGAATATATATGCGTCAGAACTGAATATATATGTGTAAGAACTGAATATATATGCGTAAGAACTGAATATATATGCATAAGAACTGAATATATATGAGAACTGAATATATATGCGTAAGAACTGAATATATATGTGAAAGAACTGAATATATATGTGTAAGAACTGAATATATATGTGTAAAAACTGAATATATATGTGTAAGAACTGAATATATATGCGTCAGAACTGAATATATATGTGTAAGAACTGAATATATATGCGTAAGAACTGAATATATATGCGTAAGAACTGAATATATATAAGAACTGAATATATATGTGTAAGAACTGAATATATATGTGAGAGAACTGAATATATATGTGTAAGAACTGAATATATATGTGTAAGAACTGAATATATATGTGTAAGCACTGAATATATATGCGTAAAAACTGAATATATATGCGTACGAACTGAATATATATGTGTAAGAACTGAATATATATGCATAAGAACTGAATATATATGTGTAAGAACTGAATATATATGTGTAAGAACTGAATATATATATGTAAGAACTGAATATATATGCTTAAGAACTGAATATATATGCGTAAGAACGCAATATATATGTGTAAGAAAGGAATATATATGTGTAAGAACTGAATATATATGTGTAAGAACTGAATATATATGTGTAAGAACTGAATATATATGTGTAAGAACTAAATATATATGCGTAAGAACTGAATATATATGCGTCAGAACTGAATATATATGTGTAAAAACTGAATATATATGTGAAAGAACTAAACATATATGTGTAAGAACTGAATATATATGTGTAAGAACTGAATATATATGTGTAAGAACTGAATATATATGCGTAAGAACTGAATATATATGCGTCAGAACTGAATTTATATGTGTAAGAACTGAATATATATCCGTAAGAACTGAATATATATGCGTAAGAACTGAATATATATAAAAACTGAATATATATGCGAAAGAACTGAATATATATGTGAAAGAACTGAATATATATGTGTAAGAACTGAATATATATGTGTAAGAACTGAATATATACGCGTCAGAACTGAATATATATGTGTAAGAACTGAATATATATGCGTAAGAACTGAATATATATGCGTAAGAACTAAATATATATAAGAACTGAATATATATGCGTAAGAACTGAATATATGTGAAAGAACTCAATATATATGTGTAAGAACTGAATATATATGTGTAAGAACTGAATATATATGTGTAAGAACTGAATATATATGCGTAAGAACTGAATATATATGTGAAAGAACTGAATATATATGTGTAAGAACTGAATATATATGTGTAAGAACTGAATATATATGTGTAAGAACTGAATATATATGTGTAAGAACTGAATATATATGCGTCAGAACTGAATATATATGTGTAAGAACTGAATATAAATGCGTAAGAACTGAATATATATGCGTAAGAACTGAATATATATAAGAACTGAATATATATGTGTAAGAACTGAATATATATGTGAGAGAACTGAATATATATGTGTAAGAACTGAATATATATGTGTAAGAACTGAATATATATGTGTAAGAACTGAATATATATGCGTAAAAACTGAATATATATGCGTAAGAACTGATTATATATGTGTAAGAACTGAATATATATGCATAAGAACTGAATATATATGTGTAAGAACTGAATATATATGTGTAAGAACTGAATATATATGTGTATGAACTGAATATATATGCTTAAGAACTGAATATATATGCGTAAGAACGCAATATATATGTGTAAGAAAGGAATATATATGTGTAAGAACTGAATATATATGTTTAAGAACTGAATATATATGTGTAAGAACTGAATATATATGTGTAAGAACTGAATATATATGTGTAAGAACTAAATATATATGTGTAAGAACTGAATATATATGCGTCAGAACTGAATATATATGTGTAAGAACTGAATATATATGTGAAAGAACTGAATATATATGTGTAAGAACTGAATATATATGTGTAAGAACTGAATATATGTGTGTAAGAACTGAATATATATGCGTAAGAACTGAATATATATGTAAAAGAACTGAATATATATGTGTAAGAACTGAATATATATGTGTAAGAACTGAATATATATGTGTAAGAACTGAATATATATGTGTAAGAACTGAATATATATGCGTCAGAACTGAATATATATGTGTAAGAACTGAATATATATGCGTAAGAACTGAATATATATGCGTAAGGACTGAATATATATAAGAACTGAATATATATGTGTAAGAACTGAATATATATGTGAGAGAACTGAATATATATGTGTAAGAACTGAATATATATGTGTAAGAACTGAATATATATGCGTAAAAACTGAATGTATATGCGTAAGAACTGAATATATATGTGTTAGAACTGAATATATATGCATAAGAACTGAATATATATGTGTAAGAACTGAATATATATGTGTAAGAACTGAATATATATGTGTAAGAACTGAATATATATGCTTAAGAACTGAATATATATGCGTAAGAACGCAATATATATGTGTAAGAAAGGAATATATATGTGTAAGAACTGAATATA
>JAWPHD010021145.1:0-29234 GCA_037043455.1 Cyrtodaria siliqua | reverse complement strand
CACTTAACAGTCATCACTAATGTTTCTTGTGTCGCATGTTTCCCATCTGTTTCACAAATGCACCGTGCTGTATAAATACTGACCGACGTCGTTTGCGTTCGTATATTAGTTGTCAGTGAAATATATTAGCTGCGACCACGTTCATCGCTACGCTTCCAGCTCAATATGTCTAGTGGAAGCAATTGATGTTACTCTCCTTCGTGATAATCGTCAACAAATCCATTTTGATACTCTCACAGGCGTTCGTGTACATGGTTTGCCTTAATAATCAGATATAAAATGGATGTTTAATGATGAATTTGTTGGTTTCATCATATTTAACGGTTTAAAAATTAAAATACACGTACATTGACGACTTTAAAAAACGCAACAGGGAAATAAACTAGATAACTGACATATTTCAATAGAAATTAATTTTAATTTATCTATTCTATTTAACAATAACTACAGTTGATTATTTACTGAAATTTCATTCAAACTGATCAACAAAAACAATTAAAATGCAGAGCTCAACAGTACGGAACACCAGAAGCAAAATCACAAAACTAATACCCGGTATATTCCAATATGCGTAGAGATGTCAGGGCTGCATTAGCCGCTAATGGTGGATATGTGACTTTTGGGCTTTTTGTGGGGTAGTACTTGTTATATTTGAATTTACAAGTTTAATGTTGATCAATTTGAATACAATATTCAGCAATTGGTTACATAGAATAGATGAAATTAAATTAATTCTATTGAATATATGTCAGTTATCTTAGTTTATTTCCCTGTTGCGTTTTAAAGTCAGTTCAGTGTATAAACTAGCATATATTATTATATTTACTCATCATGAACGACTCACGTGATTCTATATTTGCAAGCCTTTCTATAAATGGTTCAAATACACAATGTGCATATAAAGAGTTTCAATACACACACTAAGTATATGTATTGTATCATTTTTTATTAAGAAGTATATGCATAAACATCCATTGTAATTTATCCATTCAAAAACCAGTATTAGTTCAACTTCACACTATGGTAATCTATGAATTTAGAACGAATATCAGTTCATATACACACAAAGTCACGATTCATTTAAGCAGCAGTATAGTACATGCTAGTCATACATACACAATTGTTATTTATAATAAGCATACTAGAAAAAAAAACACAAACAAAATAATAATCTGTGACCGTCATATATAACCTTACATGTGTTCTAAAATGACTTAAAACACTACAATCAAAAAAACAAATCATAAATAATATATAAATTACTGTAATTCATCATTAAAAGGCGTATATCTCCTACACACTCCAGAGTAATAGTTCATTTAATGGAATATATAAAGAAAAGAGAAAAACATTCAAAATTGATGGGCTATGTCAAATGAATAAAATAAGCCACTTTTCGGATATATATAAGCGCACATCTTCTGTCATATAATGTAGACTTTTTGATATTATGTTCAATCAATAGTGGTTTGAATTACTGTCATGTTACTATATGATTGACATTGTTCATGTCTAAAATATGCATTTGTATGAACATTTCATTTAACCATATCCCAATCATTTTGCATAGTTTTTTTTAGATAGCGATACAAAAGTCCTTAAGAAAAATAGTAGTTCATAAACATACACATATGTAATTTATTATGTAAGAAGCATACTAGTTCCTATGCACGCAAATGAATTTATCATTTAACCAACATAGAAGTAATATACTGTATTGAACGTATCATTGAAATAAAAACTAGCACGGTTTAGCTGAATTTCTGTTATGGTTGTGATCATTGACTAAAATATTGACAGAACTGTAAATAACTTCGGAATTCGGTTTGATCGATTTTGTTCAAATCCTATCTCCGGCCGTGAAAAAAACGTCGTCATCGCTGTCTAAACACCGGGACATCTATTAAACATACAATGTTAACGTCACGCGATCATTTATGATTGTAATATACTCGGTAAAAAAGTTTTGGACCAGGGTATTGTAAGTCATATACAAATAAAACTATTTAACAGAATTTGATTATCTTTTTTCAGTACCAAGACTACCCAACCCGGTATAATTGTACCAGAACATTAAATTCAAACAATGATTTGATTTTAAAAAATATCGCTGTAACCACGCAAAGGGTCTGTAAAAATATTGGAAAGTCATCCCAAAAGTAACAGTTACGGACACATTTCGAGTAACCAATTAAAAAGATATTATATTTCGCAAACTTTCATTGTAAACGATAATTATTGTTGATTGTTGATCTATTTTGATTATCCAACTGAGATATAAGGGTTATGTGTCGAATGTCATGGTTCAGCGATCAATTGTACGGGTCTGAACACTGCCATGTCCAAAACTTTTTTTACAGAGTATATTTTCTGATTAACTAACGAGTGATGACACAGCCGTAAAAACTGTGAGTGGATAGGTCATATTGTGTAAACTGTTAACTAACATGATGATATTATTGATGCCTATGTAATATTTTGTGTGTGCAAAAAAACAGGTTTGAAATTCTTGAGTTGTTTAGTATTTTGAGAGACAAACGTATGTATATTGTATTGTATATATTATAGTATGGATAGTATGTATTGTATGGATGTGATGGATGGCTGGAAGATGGATGACGGACGGATGTGGATGATGGACAGATTGATGGGATTAACGGGATGGATTGATACGATGATGATGATTTATAGTTTGAGGTAACGTCTCTTTTAACAACCAGTCATTCACAATCACATCGTGTATACTTTTAGCAGTGAGCTCGACCTTGTAGTGTCTACTGCGGCATGTAAGCTCAATGCTCTATCGTATGGTGCTGTCACCCAGGAATACCACGCCTTAGACACATAACATGCTAATCCACCCATTTACATTATAAATACACCTGGCCGACCAGTCTTAACACCGATCTTGATATGCGTAACGTCAAGCGAGGGAGCTACTAGGACACATAACTGTCAAGGTTCATTGGAAATCAAGAGTGAGATGGGTCCAAGGGGTGGTTGACCCTTAGTTAGAGGGACAGTGGGGTGCAGCCCGACACGGTACTAGTAGGTATACTCGTAATACTGCCCATATGTTCATAATAATGTAACGTAACTGAATTCATTGAAGTCATAATATACGGAAGCGATATTAAACTCCTAGGTAGTTTATACTAAATTGTATCGAGTTTTGATATAAAACATACTACATTTTATTAAAAATATCGCGGACAAAAGAAGATCTTCCTTTTTTTAGCACACTATGGATGAAACCGTAATACCAGTAAGCAAAATTATGACTTATATATGTCCTGATAATATATTTTAATGTTAAAGCCACCCTTTTTGTAGTATTATCAATTAACAAATTTAACTCTTAAATATCATATGAAAATTGCTTGATAGTCCCGGAGAGAAATATATATTTCAATCCATTAGTAAGTTGTATGTAAAAATAAGTATTATTTGCATGACATTGTACTACTTTTACCACTGCGTGACTGCACGGGGAAATGAGGTAAATCTGAATTGTATAGCTGCACAACTATTGCCAGACAATTAATAAATACATTTACCTATTGATTAATTTACCTGTTCAAAGTTTTCTACGTCATCAAATAAAATCTTATTCTCGCTTTTCACTGATATTGCAATGTGTGAATTTTGTACATTGAATCTATTGTTGCGTATTGGTTTCGATTTAAATAAACATAAACATGTTCAAGAAACAAAACATGGCCGGAGAACTTTAAAGGGACACGCGGCAATCGAAATTGATTTCTGAAAAACTCGCGGCGTTTCGTTAGTTTTTACATGTAACTTGCATTTGTTCAATCAATATTATTAATTACAAAAATAGCATATTGTTTTGGATATTACTAACTATTGATTATATTGCACCAATAAAATACTTAAATCTGTGGTAGAATAAGACGGAAACAATGAAACTCAAAATTGTGTTTAGGTATATGCAAGAAGGGGTAAGTCAAAATGATACTGGATAAATAAAGCAAAACGATACTTAAAAAAGTCGATTGCAGCTTGAGAGTCACTTTTAGATATCGCCGAGGTGATCCGTGATATCACTTGCGGATTCTACATGCCCTGATAAGACGCGTTGTTATTTATAATTATTAAACAAGAGTCCCAAACAATAACGTTTACCTGGAATAACGGAGTTCATGTTGGTATCAAAATAGGTCATGTTAATTTGTTGAGAGTCCACATCGCCATTGGTTGGGTGATCGATGCTCAAAATTGCAGCCTTAAAGAAATAAAACAAATTTAAAATATAACACCTAAACACAGTTTGAACATACATGGATCTGCAGTGTTGCGATTGTTTGTTCATTGGTATAGATTGTATGTACATCATTACTTCCCAACACTACAAATAAGTAGTGGTCTCTTTTAGAAATGTTGCGTGTAAACAAAAAGAAACTATACTGTGCTTTTATAGACTTTTCCCAGGCCTTTGATAAAGTATGGCGAAGTGGACTTTGGTTCAAACTCTTGCTAGTTCAGTTACGGGAAAAGTATTTCAAGATGTATCAAAACATAAAATCATGCGTATTTAAAAACGGAACTTCGTCCCTGTATTTCCCCTGCCAAACAGGAGTCCGTCAAGGTGAACATTTATCTCCCGTTTTGTTTTCACTTTTTTTGAATGATATGGAAAGCCATCTCTTAATTCGGAATAGCAAAGGTGAAGATGTTAAAGATCCAAGTACTGTGCATAACTGGCTGAAGCTACTTGTACTGTTGTACGCCGATGATACAATTATTATATCGGACGACGCGACTGATTTTCAGAATAGCCTAAACGCTTTTGATGAATATTGTAACAATTAGAAACTAAGCATTAACGTATCAAAAACAAAAATTATGCTATTTGGTGCTAGAAATGTATCACGTTTTAATTTTTTAACTGGTGCGAATGATATAGAAGTAATTAAACAATATAAATATCTTGGCGTCATATTTTCTAGTAATGGCTATTTCCTAAATGCGCGCAAACATAATGTAGAACAGGCTAAGATAGCAATGAATTTATTATACATCCGTTCAAAAAACTTAGACTTACCTCTGGACCTGACTTTGAAATTGTTTGATCATACTATTGTATCAATTCTCACATACGGCTGTAAAGTTTGGGGTTACGAAAATTTAGATATTATTGAGAAAGTTCACAGAGATTTCCTAAAAAAATTAACTTATTCGAGAAAAAGCACACCGATTATATGTTATATGGCGAACTAGGTAGATACCCTCTCTCAATAACCGTAAATAGTAGAATGATAGGCTTTTGGAATAAAATGTTATTTTGCAAAGCTGAAAAATACTCGAAACAAATATACAATATACTTCTAAATTACAATATGCATGAATTTAAATGGATATCAAAAATAAATTTTTAAATATAGCTGGAAGAACTGACCGATGGCTTAAACAACGAATCATTACATCCAAAAATATTAAATACCCAAATTAAACGAGTACTACTAGATCAAAATATACAGAATTGTATTTCTCAAATGACCCAATCTACCAAAGGAGAACATTTTACAACTCGTTTAAAATAAATCTTGAAATTGAAAAGTTCTTTAAGCTTATGCCTATATCAAAATGTATCCAAATTTATAAACTTAGAACGGCGAATCATAATTTTCTCATAGAAACTGGTAGATGGATTGGAACAGCGGAAAACGAAAGAATATGTCACTTATGTAACGAAAAGAAAATAGGAAATGAACAACACTACTTAATAGAATGCAGTTACTTCTCGAACAATAGGCAACACCTTCATTCCCTGATTAGACAAACGAACCCCGATGATGATGTTATATTCCTTCTAACTTTATCGACATCTGAAAATCTTTTAAAATTAAGTAATTTTGCTACTTACATGTTTTAGAATTTTCCATGTGAAACACTCCGTTGATTTATGCAACTAATTGATACGTATTTCAAACACACTCCATACATAGTCTCAATCAGGATAACGGCCTTTTTTTGGTATGTAAGTTTACTAGTTTATTATGCCAAATCTTTACTAGTCTTCATATATTGTTCATTGCTAGACTTGTTGAAACCTATCACATTTGGCTCCAGAATGTCTATTCAAAGTAAACAGTTTCTGCAACACTGCCAAACGATAAGTTGTTTTTTAAAGAGTTTTATTTAAACTGCCGTGTATTTTAGTGTTTTTTGTTTCGTATTTGATATTTTCGTGTTTGTGTACTCCTGATGAAGGCGTTAGCCGAAAGCGCTTGAGTTTTTATAAACTGTAGCACTGTATAAATGTTTTTTCCCCGTCTATATATATATGTTCATTTAGTAAATTTCATGGTTGGGGGAAAGAGATGCTATATTTGTAAACAATGTTCCTACCGATATATTTAGCTTATATATATTTTTTCTCACCCTTATATCTCTATATATATAGAGAGAGATATAAGGGTGAGAAAATATATATATACGCTAAATATATCGGAAAGAGATGCTATATTTGTAAACAATGTTCCTACCGATATATTAAGCTTATATATATTTTTTCTCACCCTTATATCTGTATATATATATATATATATATATATATAAGCTAAATATATCGGTAGGAACATTGTTTTCAAATATAGCATCTCTTACCGATATATTTAGCTTATATATATTTTTTCTCACCCTTATATCTATATATACATATATATAAGCTAAATATTTCGATATATTTAGCTTATATATATTTTTTCTCACCCTTATATCTATATATACATATATATATAAGCTAAATATATCGGTAGGAACATTGTTTTCAAATATAGCATCTCTTTCCCCCAACAATGAAATTTACTAAATGAACAATTTTCTTGTCTTTGGTCACACACTATACTAAATTATATGTGATTTTGTTACATTTCCTCTTACTGCATATATTGTCTGAGATGTAAATAAAGTTATGTTCTGTTCTGTTAATTACATACTGGTCCTATGGGATCATTAAGGCCAACCTGTGTGGCTTTAAAGTAGAATACCGCTTAAGCCGGTGCTAGGGGCGTCAGAGATGTTATACATTACATTATTTTCATGCATAAATTAAACCGAGTCTGCTTCTTTTCCCTCTTCCCTCTTGTTTGTGTTTATTGCTTCCAATGGATCCCCTTTTCCGTATTCATTACAAGATTGCTTCAGTAAATACCATATATTGCATCAGATATGTCATGTCATGTCCTTGGACTTTTTATCTGTATAGGCAATATACAGTATGTCACTTACTTGCTCTATGTTGGCACATGTCTCAACTGCCTGCTTGAAGATTGTGTCAATCTCATTCGGATCATCGAATGTAAACGGGAAGTTGTTTTTAATGGCGTGAACTGTCGTTTCTAGCAGATCTGCCATCTGTTCCTGGTCGCAAAAATATAACAGTTTTTGAATATTTAATATTTAAATGATTCCAAAAATAGAAAGCATGTTTAACAACAATTGCTACTACTTCTACTACTATTGTTATTATTATTACTACTGCTTCTACTTCTACTTCATTTGCCAAAAATAGAAAGCATGTTTAACATAGCAGACACTACTATTAAACTAAAAGACCAACATATTGACACGGAAGACCCGCATTTGGCACAGCAGACTCGCATATTGACACAGCAGACTCGCATATTGACACAGCAGACTTGCATATTGACACAGCAGACTCGCATGATTAACATAGAAGATATGTATGCTTGACACAGAAGATACGCTGGATAAACAAAGAAGACACCACCACCACCACCATCATCACCACCGCCACCACCTGTACTTCTTCTAATACTACTAATACAACTGCTACTACTACTACTACTACTACTACTGCTACTACTACTGCTACTACTACTACTACTGCTACTGCTACTACTACTGCTACTACTACTGCTACTACTGCTACTGCTACTGTTATTGCTACTACTACGGCTACGGCTACGGCTACTGCTGCTACTACTACTACCTGCTACTACTATTACATAATAATAAATCCACTGATATCATTTAAAGTAATAATACTATATATCCATTATAATAATCATATGTAAGGATTCACCAGTTTGTAAATACCTGAGTGGTCCGTGCAATATGCTCACTAGGCCGGCTCAGTCTAGCCATTGTTTCAAGAAGAATCACAGTATCTGACGTAGAGGTGACCACGCAGTTCCCTAGCATGGCGACCAGTTTTCCCACAATGTAAGCGATATAACTCCTGGTCGTCTCGTACTTCTGTGTGTTCTCCGGTTCGGTGTTTTCCTGCTTATGTAATGCATGATGTCAGTACACATTCTCACTATAAATGCGTGTCAAGAGAGGGAAAGTATGCATTATAAATAATATACTAGTAAATGTAGTCTAATAGTGTGTTACAATGTTCTGAAATCGTAAGTTATAACTGTACTGTAATTCAATTTGGTCGATATGCCATTATAAAATGTCATATGAGTCATTAAATTGCTAGATTGTAATTAAATATTTAAATATAACATTATTACCTTGGTGAATGTACATGGACGAGTAGTATTTTCTTTCAGCTGTGTACTTTTGAATGACACCGCAGTCCCAAGACATCTATACTCTAAAAGGAACATAACATAACATAACATAACATAAAGGCATATAGTTTATGTATACAACGTAGTTTCAAGTATCCACTTGTCAATCTTGAATTTGTTATCCTAATTAAATTATTTACTGTTTTTCTTAATTATTCTTGAAAATAACACATGCAAAACGCATTGATCTAAAGTAGTAACACGTTAAATGTATATTTATATAATAGGCAACATACATATAACTGATGCTGATACAGTATACATAATTTTACATCGCGAAACCGTGACGCCAATTTGATATTCGGTCTTCTGAATCATTCAACAATATGTTACCCTCCTCTAAATTCACCTAAGATTTTGATATTCTTACTTCTGAATTCAGTCCCAACGACCTTGACATTCTTACCTCTCAACAGTCCCCGACATACAATGTATTGATATTCTTAAATCTCAACAGTCCCCACCATACTAATATTACTATCTCTGAATTCTTACTACACTTATGTAATATTACCACTAAATTAGTTGAATTGAATTGAGGTTTTAAGGCGCACCAACACATGGAAGGCTATATGGCGCCTAACAGGAATGAACATGCCAGGCTCATCCTCCATGTACATCGAGACAAAATATGGAGAACGGACCTAGAACCTTCTCACCCTGAACTGCAGAGTTGCTGCAAATTCTGTTGTAGACACTCCATTTACGCTGGAGCCACGTTTTAGTTTATCTGCCACTGCTCTAGTGATATGAGCGAGATGGCACCTGAAACAATGCATGGGTCATGATGAAGACCTTTAATGAGCAAGAACATGATAAAATGAACATGAATTTGTGGGTGGGGGGCTGGTTCTACCCATCTGCCTTCCCCTTCAACGGGATCTGCAGTGGCCGTATTCTTTGCCCCGTAACCAAGCGGGCCCCCGGAACCACACGGGGCGCCACTAAATTAATCCAAGCTTTTAATGCAGTACATATTCATACTTCTGTATTAATCCAACCTTAATATATATGCATAATACTTAATTCACCGAACACAAGATGCCTTTGTATTCCTCCAACATACTTACTTCTGAATTCACCTAAAGTATTGACATTTTAGTATTATTGCGGCTGGGGACAAACTCCCCGATGCAATGTTAACAGAATGGTATACCAAAAATTGAAGGCTGGCCAGATTTCTGAGCCAAAAAATAGCTCTGAGAGCTAAAAATAGCACATAATTGGCAGCCGAACAGCATTGAAATTATATGTCTCTACGTAGATAAATAGTGCCTCCGGGTTTGCATGAACTAAATGTAATGAGAAGAACGGACTTAAACTAAGACGAGCTATGTATGTCACAGGAAAACAATAATATTTTAAATGGCAATATATCAAAATGCTTTGGAAAAAAAGAGCAAAATATAACCAATTATATTTATACGCACTTTTGAGAACTATTTTTCTGGCGAATTACTGGTAGAACGTGAAAACAACAGGATTATTGCTTTATTGTGTATAATTGTATATATCAACAACTATTTCGAAAGTTTTTTCAGTGATTCACGATGTCAGTGAATTATTATTAATGATAAGACGAAATGAAGAAACAAGTTTAGACACCACTGGATTGTTATTGTGTTGGAATATAGCATATATAGACATCTTGAGAGTTGGGTATAAATGTAAGTTGTGAGCATTTGTTTGTAATTGTGTTCGATGTTTTGAAAAAAAAAGCGTATTATATACATACAGTTCCTTGTCAGATAAGAGATACACTTTTTCCAGCGGGTTTATATTGTGCGAGATCAACTCCTGGTGCTTGGGACTTGAAAAACATCGAAACAGCGGGCCTACGGCCCATGGTATAGATGATCGTCAAGATCCACCCACCAGGTGTGGATCTGGCACAAAATAAACCCGCTGGAAAAAAATATTATTTCTTAAATGATAACCTCTGAATTCAATCGACGCTTCAAAAATCATAACTCTATACAAAAGATGGCAGAACATCACTTACCCGTTTTAAAACATGTTTCTAATTAAACTCATTCAGATACTAAGGTGAAACGTTATATATGTATTTGTATCTAACACAATTTGCGGTCGTATGTTCAAGGTCATGCTCTTTTCTTTACCAGTATGTAACTAAATGTATATAATTATATACAATGAATCAAGGATGCGTTTCACACTAAATGAATGGTCTTATGTGCAAGGTCTTTCGTAATATCAGTGATATATTAGGTTGAAATTTTGTTTATGTATCATGTATAGAAAGAAGGTCTAGGTTAAGGATCAGTGTCGTGTTTTTGTTATGTTTAAATTTAAATATTAGTGCAAAAAGTTTAATCTGCAGCACTGTTTTGGACATTTTTTATAAATCAATAATATATACCATCCTTTTAATGTTCATGTATAGCATGTAGAGCGACACAGACCCTCCATTATCTGTTGTTTTAGTAAAAATGTATATTGTTTTGAAGATAAAATTGTGAGGGGTCAAGTAATCAAGCAAGTAATCGCAGTAGTAGTAAGACAATTATATGCCTATTCATTCGTTAATTTTAGGATGGCGAGCGATGTTATGAAAAATATGGCAGCACGTTTTCCCCTTTTTGAACTGTGATATGTAATACCTATTTCTATGATAGGATACTACGTGGATAAAGCGTCCCGACGGGTAACACTGCGAGTACCGTTCGAGTCGAATTGCATTGCTCTTTAAACATGTGCATTATTCGAAATTATTACCGTGGCGTTCAATGTTAAAGATGAATGGCCTCCTTTTTTGTAGTATTATCAATTAACAAATTTAACTCTTAAACATCATATAAACATTTCTGGATAGTCCCGGAGAGAAACATATATTTAAAACCGCTACTAAGTTGTATGTAAAAATAAGTATTATTTGCATGACGTAGCTACTACTTTTACCACTGCGTGACTGCACGGGAAATGAGATAAATCTAAATTGTATAGCTGCACAACTGTTGCCACATAATTGATAAATACATTTACCTGTGGATTAATTTACCTGTTCAAAGTTTTCTACGTCATCAATAAAATCTTATTCTCGTTTTTCACAGATATTGCAATGCGTGAATTGTAAATATCTAGTGTGGTGTATTGATTTCGATTTAAATAAACATAAACATGTCCATGAAACAAAACATGGCCGGGGAACTTTAAAACGTGTGAAATCTTCTGAAGGAATCCTTTGAGAACGTCCAGTCATAAAACATGTAATAGTTATTTCCACTCAAACAAGAAAAAAAGGTAAAACAATAGCTGCAGAGAGGGTTACCCACTAATTCTTACCCAATTTATAAACAGGTCGTAATCTGGAATAATAAAATTGATCAAAACAAGTTTATATTCACATCACTCAAATCATCTTCAGATTAGTAACGACTCAACACCTTCAAGAACTTACCTCTGAATTCATCATCTGCACTCAGCTCAATTCAGCATGTCTACAAAATGGTTGGTGTAGTTTTGAACTTCATCTAAGTGGCTACTCGCATCAATCGAGTTGAAGTCGTCAATTTTAGTTGTGCTAACTTTATCCATTTGCTCTCTGAACGCTGTTACATTGCTGTTATATACCTGAAATAACATAAGTTCATAAGAGCAGTTTACAGCCCTATTGTCAACCCTGTTTATGTTTCCTAAGGTCATATCTTGCCTTTTATTTCATCTTTGTAATTATTGTTCGTTTCTGGAAGTGTTTTTGGTTGGCTGTGGTCCTTGAATGCTATATTTCCTGTTCGACGTGTATATCTACTTTTAGTCTTAGTATACTCGTCAAGCATATGGTTGATCTAATTAAATTCCAACTAAATAAGTTCAATGGTGATCATTGTACCCATTAATTTCTCCCGTAAGGGCTATTTGGTCCGCTATCTTTAAAAAATATCCAAAATTGAATATGGTTAAGTGAAATTTCAGCCAAATGCATATGTTAGGCATGAGCAATGTAACCATATAGTACATAAAAGAGTTTGGGGAGTGGAACTTTGGAAACGGCCGAATACGATAAATACGAAATTATTGCAGTCTCGGTTTCACTGAGACTGTTCATGAACGGTAGTGAAATATGCCCCCCCCGCCCCCCCCCCCCCCCCCCCTGGGTTGAGCAGAACTCAATATCATAAAATCAAGAGTACATAATTTTAACGATGGCTTGCATATGGCGGTGGACATGCTACGTTTAATGTCATAATTCCCCAGCGGCGTATGGTCCCAGTATCTAACAAAATTATATGCCCCGAAGAGCGAAATAAACAAAATGGAATTGAGTTGGGAGCAGCGGTTATGAAGCCTGCGCATCACAAGTAACAGTCAAAAGACTAAATTAAAAAGAAGAAAACATATCCTATGGGTGGTTAAACAATACCCAGAGCCTTTATCGGTCTAAGTAGTGAAGCCACCGACTCGAAATTTAAGTTAGAAAACATAAACATTTGAAAATGTGCCACCGATATCTAAATATAAGTATCGGGCTCAGCGATCTCCAAAGATCGAATGAATAACAGTCCTGATTGCAAGCGCGGGGAGACGTTTTACTGCCGCAACACTGCACAAGCAACGCCACTGTGCTATATAAAAGAGTATGAGAGTGGATATTTGGAAACGGCTGAACACGATAAATACGAAATATTGCAGTCTCGGCATGAACGGTAGTGAAATATGCTTGCTACCATAAGTAATACAACACTATTGATGTGAACATACTATCAGAAAGAAAACTCATATGGCAGAAACTATGCCATTTATGCCCGAAACGTTTAATACAATTTTATTCAAAGTTTTTTTTTTTAGGTGAAATAAATTGGTCCATAGAATAGTCCATTTATCCAGTGAGCGCAGACGAGACATCACTTCTAATTACAATAGGCCATTTTATCACATCATTTGAAAGGTGCTGCAGAATATATTATCTATCAAGAACAGACTCAATACAACCGAGTGTGCTAATTTTCTCTCTTCTTTGTGTTTGTTGCTCTAAAGGTTCCTCTTTTTATTATGTATTTACTTTCACACATGGCGTTTGCTTGTAGCTGTGTGGCGGCTGTAAAAAGTCGCCCGACAACTATATCAATAGTGTAATACTTACTGGTCCTTTAGGATCATCAAGGCCAGTCATCAAGGTCAGTCATCAAGGTCAGTCATTGTGACTTTAAAAAGACACACATAAAAAACACACAAAAACGCTTCAGCCGATGCTAGGGGACATGAGGTGTAGCAGAATATATTACCTCTCATGAACAGGCTCAACAAAACCGAGTGTGCTATTTTTCTCTCTCGTTTGTCGCTTCCAAAGGATCCTCTTTTCAGTATTTATTAAATAAGAGTAGTTCAGATTAGCGCAAACATATATATTTTATTTCTTCCTAGATATGAGTGTCAATCGATTTATCCTTACCGGAAATATATCATTCATCTGTGTCATGGTATCTCCGGGTAATGTGGGGATAACAACTCGAACCGTCCATTGTGAGATAGCTGAGTTGACTCTGTTCGAACATGTAGCTTGTATCTGTATGTCTCCCGGACTATAATTCCAAGTCGACGTTGTCGAACCTATTACAAGATTGTTTGCCACATTGACCGTGAACGTGTTTACCGACCCATCCTGTGCTATTAAATTGACAACGCACGTGCAATCTGTGCCGTTATTTACAGAAATAGTTAGAGAGGTTGTCGTGCCAGATTCCACTACTCGTGGACAATTGATAGCGATTCCAGCTACTTTTTCTTGAACACAAATGGTTGTTTCATTGTACTTTGAGCTGATAGCGTTATATACGTTCGCGGAAATATTGTAGGTTCCTGTTGCCATATAAGTATGAGTTACTTCACCAGTCGGAGATGTAGATACAAAGGCAGTGGTACTATCGTCACCAAATACCCAAAACACTGTAACGTTTGTTCCTAAAGTGGAAATTATGTATATGTTATTTTAATCATATACACAATGCCATTTACTTACATTGATTTGCGTAGGTGCTGCTGCAAAAATATATTTTAAAAAGTAAGTAACTACTAATACTTTAATCCCTCAGAAACGTCTCATTTGTCTATCAATTTATTTTAAGCTGAAAGTTATGATATGTACATACAGCAATTTATTTACCTGAAAATGGTTTGAGCCTGTACACGGTATGCTTGTATGGTTCGACACATTCTGGAATATCCAGCACGGAGGCATTGATTCCCTCTAGGACCAAGATTGTTGTTTTAACTGTCACAAAAAAACCTATTAAACTGTCTCTGTTCCTTACGGTGGCCTAGAAAGTTAACAAAAACCGACATTAGGCCATAGAATCTAATTAAAATTATGTTTGTTTGCCCGATAGCGACCGGTCAAAAAATAAATCGGGCCGACTCTAAACTTTTGTTTCAGTAAAATATGATTTATTTTGTTAAAAACAGACATTGTTTCCTCGTCATTTTTATTAATTTGGTTTACCAATTGTTTTAGATAGGAATTTCATGTACACATTTAAGATGTTCAACATTGCTATGCACAAATAAAAGAATTTCCCTACCTATCTACCCGTCTGAAAAATCTAAGATCGCGTTTGGGCAAACTAAGACATTTTTAAGTGTGGCCTTAGCATTATTACAATTATAATTAAAAAATAATGGATACTGGAGAAAAATTATCGGATCCAATTCGCTACTAAAGCAGCGCTTACAAACAACAGACAGTCTGCACGTTTGTCAAAGCAAAACGACAAAGATGTGGATGCGACTGGATTCAAGGATTTAATATTTCAGCGCTATCTTATAAGCATGCCTTTATCAAAGCTGATTTTGAAAGAAAAAAACACACGATGTAAACAGTATTCTATCCCAAAATACGTACTTTCATTTTGAGTCGTTTATGCAAAAACTGCGCCTTTGTTCAAACGCTATATTCAAAGTCACATCATGTTCATGTCTAAAGTCTCCACTCAGACTCCTAGTAGACTATTCGTGACAGCTGGGTCCGTATTCATAAAACAACTTAAGTGGAAAATATTACTTAGTCAAAATTTAAGATTGTTACATGTTTTAAATATCCTTAATAACCATCTATTTTAAGATAAATAGGTAGCTGTATGTTTTATTTATCCATACCCTTATACACAGTATTAAGAACAAGTCTTAAATCGATAGAAAAAGGATGTTTAAAAAATTGATAAAATTGGCATAAAGTCAAGATATTGCTTAAGAAACTTTATGGATATGGACCCAGGAGTCTTTGATTACAGGAACACACGGCAATATTGAAGTTTTTATCTATCATTAAACTTAGCGTGTCGATTTATTAATTCCGTCTCATTTTTATTTTAAACCTGCTGGCATATATTTAAATATAGTTTTGAGTTTTCATTTTTCTTCTTTATTCCATCATATGTTTAACTATATTATTGGTGCAATATAATCACATTTACTAATACGCTAAAAACAAGTTAGTTAATCTTAACTAGAACTATCACTGAAGGTGATTACATTTATTTAAGTCAAATAAAGGGCCAATATTCTGTAATAAAATTAGGCAATCAACAATGGGTGATGTAGATGGGCATAATGTCATCAGTTGTTATGTTCAACCCATTCAAAAGTGTTTGAGAATTTCAAGTAATGAACATGTGTTATGGGACGAGACGGAGGCGACGGGACGCGACGGGACAAAAATATGTTACGTGGTGGGACACGACGGGACGTTAAGGACAACGTGATTCCTACATAGCCCCCACTTCACTTTGTGAAAGCGGGGTATAATGATGAACAAATGCAGGTTTTGTAGAAACGCTAACGGGAAAACACGAGTTTTTAAAAAAAATCAAGATTGCCGTATGTCCCTTTAAATGTATTAAGAATTCTAATACCCATGCTGTAAATTATACAAACCTTCAGTGTGACGTTTCCCGGCAAGGTGAAGCGGAGAGGCACAGTTACTTTAGATTTGTCGGTGTAGACCGCTTTCACTTGGTACCCATAGGTGACGGTGCAAGCCGTTGTCTCGAGTATAATTCCATTCACGGTACAATTAAGACGCCAGCCGTTTGCGCCAATATTGCCTCGGACCAGCCTACTCTGAGCACCGCTTAATTCGACGCCAATTATATCTCCCGGCATAATGTCATAACCGTTGTCTTTGTAGAAGTGATAACCCGCGCTCAGGCACGGAAATGACCGCGCTATGTACAATTCTAAAATGATATAAGATTCGAAATTGCAAGACACAATGTAAATAGTAATTAAATAAATCGTATATATTTTAAGTGATTATTATAATTACCTTACATTTATATGTAAGATTGAGATATTACAAAATACATCGGAACTGATCTGAAAAGGATAAAAATAGCGGACAGGGAAAGCAGCATTCAAGGACGACAGTCAACCACAAAACACAAAAACAAACACGCAAACGGACAAACGAAAAGACAAAAGTAATAAAAAATGCAAACGACATCACAAACACAAAAGGGTTGACAATAGGGCTACCGCCTTGGTACGGTCAGTGGCAAAGTAGGCCATTTGGGGGTTTAAACCGGTTCTAGGGTGCACCAAACCTCACACTTAGCCTACTGTCATCCCATTAAAACAGGACAGTGTAAATAAAGAAATCCCCGCCATGATCTAATCTCTAACCAACAAGGCAGCATCAATAGGCAATATAAGGTAAAACACAAATATGTTCGGGTAAATATAATACAAAAAAACAATAGCCTAGAAAGCCACAATGAAGGTACTCAATGACTTTGCAGAAGCCAGAGCAGTAAGAGAATAAACCATTAAGGGCACGACAAAAAAGATCATGGACAAACATCAAACGCCACCGTCCCAATGGGCTTTAGGTAGGCGTCATCACAGGGTCCACAGCCTGTCCGGTCATCGTACAATTAAAAAGGGAAAGCATAGTGGCGAACTGTAAAAGTGTCCACCACCAAGCATGAAGTACGTTGCAAAATGATAGGGTCATAACCTCTTTTGATAAACTTTTTAACAAGTTAACAAAGATAGTATGAAAGTGATCATGACCATGAAGTTCACCATTTTGTTACAATTAATGCTTTCTTTATAGAAAACAAATGTAGATATTTTATAAAAACAAGAAGGCCAACATGCCCTGAATCGATCACCTGGGGATCTTCGCAGTGATGAATAATGTGTCCTCGCGCAAATGCTAATTGAAGATGATTTAAGCTTTTCCCTAGTATGGGCTATGTAAAAATTAGTCGAGCAACCCTCCTTCGGTAACCGGTTCAATTTATTTTTCAGGTCAACCTAATACCTTATGATAACCCTGCAATCATGAGTGTGTATTCGGTAGGACCAAGTAGACTGGTACCCGGTAGGCAGTATAGTCTACTGGTCCCCGAATTCACACTCATGATTGCAGGGTTATGTAAAAATATGCATTATCTATATACAAAGTTGGACCCGGGGCGTCCTTCTTTGACCCAGTGACTTCAAATGAGCAAACCTGATAGTCCAGGATTAGCGATCATTAATAGTAATGAAGAACAACAAAGCGCCTGTGGATGCCCTACAAGCTAAAATAGCTCTGATATCAAAGAGTTTCATTATTAAATTCCCCTTCAGTACTTTTTTACAAGTGCAAAACAAAACAACACCCACAACCGAAATTTAAACAATTTTAAAAAGAGTTAAAAGTAACAAATGGGACTAGGTTCCCTGTGTACAAGAAGTAATTGAAATATTTTGTCTATGGCTACCATCTTGGAATTTTATTTGACAATATTGAAAAACATTCACCTTAGGATCATCCATGTGAAGATTGGTCAAAATAGATCCAGCGGTTTCTGAGGAGACTTTGTTTTTAATGATCTTCCTATATAACTCTCTATGTCAAAACTCTGACGCCGGCTGGGGAGAGATATGAACCCATGGTCACCATTTGAACAAACTTGGTAGAGGACTATAAGCTAATAGTAAATTAATAAAACTTTGCTCTTGTAGCTTCAGAGAAGAGATTTTTTTAAGTTGTTCCCTATTTAAACATGCGACCCTGTTGCGGACCAAATGTGAACCCAAGGTCACCATTTGAACAAACTTGGTAGAACACACCATAAGCGTATAGTAAAGGCAGAACATTAAACCTCTGGCTCTTGTAGTTTCAGGTAAGAAGATGTTTAAGTTTTTCCCTATATAAGTATGTAAAACATGTGACCCCTAGGGGCGGAGCCCAATGTGATATCATTTGAAAAAACCTTAGTAGAGGACCATAAGCATACAGAAAATGCAAAATAAATAAACCTCTGGCTCTTGTAGTTTCAGAGAAGAAGATTTTTAAGTTTTCCCCTATTTAAGTCTATGTAAAACAGGGATGGGACAAATGTGACGCCAGATCACCATTTGAACAAGTGTGGTAGAGGCCCACGAGCTTATAGTAAATGCAAAATATTAAACATCTGGCTCTTGTAGTTTTAGAGAATGATTTTTTCCTATATAAGTCTATGTAAAACATGTAAAACATGTGACCCCTGGGGCGGGGCCAAATTATGGTCACCATTTGAACAAACTTGGTAGAGAACCATACACTTATAGTAAATGCAAAAAACTTAAACCTTTTAAATTTCCCTAATTAAATCTATGTAAAACATCTGACCCCTGGGTGGAAGTAAATGTGACCCCAGGGACACCATTTGAACAAACATAAGCTTACAGTGAATGCAAAATATTATCCCTCTGGCTCTATATATCTATGTAAAACTGTGACCCTCGGGGCGGATCCAAATTTGGCCCCCAGGGTTACCATTTGAAAAAAAATGGTAGAGGACCATAGGCTGACGCTACATATAATAATTGAGAGCTCTGTGCCTTGTGGTTTCAGAGAAGATTATTTCTAAAGTTTTTTCCTATCAAGTCTATGCAAAACATGCAATAATCTCCATAAACAAACTTTGGACACCCCGGGGCAAAGCCATTTCTGACCCCGGGGACTTCATTGAACATAATTGATAGTCTAGGCTTTGGCGATCATTTTAAAAGAAAAACTTTCGAAATCTGTCATGCGGTTCTTGAGAAAAAGATTTTTTTAAGTTTCGATATTTATGGAAATGACGGCCATTTTGGATGTCATGCGGACCTAATTTAAAAAAAATGAAAAGCATTCATATAAGATTAATCCATGTGAAGTTTGGTCAAAATTAATCAAGCGGTTTCTGATGAGAAGTCGTTTGAAGTAAAAGTTAATGACGGTGTGCGACGGACGAAGAATGATCCCACCTCGATCCCACCTCTGTGTGTGTGTGTGCGTGTGTGTGTTGGTGGTGGTGGTGTGGTGGGGGAGGGGGGGGGGGGTGGGGGATGTGGGATGGAGAGGAGGGGAGGGGTTGTTTTGTTTGTTTGTAATTATGTCTTAAATGAAACATTACGATGATGGGATTACACTGTATACATTTGTTTCCTGCTACGTCATCGGTGGGGCCTTGAGGAAGGGGCATCAAATATTCAAATGCAGTGTCATTTTCCCATACTTTTGCACATTTAATAAGTCGGTATAATAGTCGTCTATGAAAGAAATACACAGCATGTAAACTGATTTATTATTTAAAAACTTGGACGTCTTCCCTGAGGTTGGGGTTGGAGGAGGAGGTGGTTGGTGGGGGAGGGGTAACAGGGGGTAATTTTTTTATTTATGTCTCAAACGAACAATTTGATGAAGGGATTACAATAATATGTTTTTCTCCTGTGTGTTGGTGGTGGTGGGGGTGGCAGGTGACATGTGTGAAGAAAACGTGGGTATTTGTGATGGCGCGCCGTCGAATTCGTTCTAGTCTCATTTACCATTATTCAAGCCATTATTCAAGCTTTCAGCTTTGAAATATTGCTTTTTTTACAGTCGGATCTCGATCCTCTTACTCTAGAATATGCATTATATTTCGTTTATAGGCGGTTTTTATTTAGCCAGATATGTCAATTATGACATTTTATACATGCTTTCACTATACACCTATGAGAGTTATGTTATGGCTTAATTAAATGCGTTTTTTATTTAGCCAGATATGTCAAAAATGTTTTTTTATAAACAGTTTATATGACATTTTATATATGCTTTTGTTCTACCGATAAGAGTTATGTTATTGCATTAGTTGAATGCATGTCGGTGTTGTTATACATTTTTTCCCATACTAGCTTTGAAGAGCATTAGTATGTTGTAGGCTGGAGTGTGTGTGTGTGTGTGTGTGTGAAGTTCTAAGGTTTATAGTCCGTCCGCCAACGAACACGTCAAGGTATACCTGACGCGATGGGCACAATAGAGTCTGGACTTGTTTGTAGGCTGGACAAACACCGAGCTAATTTTATACTCGACCTTTGTGTATATTATTTTACAGTTAAAATGTCATCAACTCCAAATGTGTGTAACTTAAAGAATGTTAAATATAAATTCATTAGACACCTAGTGACCTAAAAAGAAAAGGTGGGGTACGGTCATAAATATTTGCTTTTTAAAGTAGAAATATAAATGAGGATTACAAGTTTTGAAAGATATGTATATATGCAATTGACAATTAATTTTAAGTTTAATTTTTTTACGAAAAATAATTGTAAAATTGTTCAATGACTTTATTTTTCATCGAACATTTGGAGCTAGAAACATATGTCTAAAAAAGTTAGCGACCTACCCTTATTTTGATTCTTTGATACCTTTTTTACCTAAATGATACCAAAGGAGCTTTAAATATCAATTTAAAACAAATCTCAGCACTACGTTCTTTCCCAGCCAACCTCCTTAAAGGCATTTGCTGTAGTTTTCATTGCGCAGCTTTTTTGGGCGACTTCTCTTCTAAAACTATTGGATGGATTTTCCTACAATTTACAGGAATGTTGCTTTGATGGTCTAGTTGTATTTTTTGTCTTTTTAAAAAAAAATCATTTATTTTTTTTAATTGATTATTTTTTTATTTTATTTTATTTTATTTTTTATTTTTTTTATTTTTTGTATTGTCTTTATTTAATAAAGGCCTATTATTAGATACATAAAATAGGAAAAATATAGCCATTTTGTAAAAATTCCAACAAAATTAAAAAAATTAAGCATAATGGTATGGTTCCCAAAAACAATATTAAATCTCAATATGCATGGTGACCTAAAAAATTATTTGAATATATTGTTCTAAATATATGTTCAAATAAGTGCCTAGGAAGTTTGAACAAATTCTGTTATTAGGAACATAACAAAAAAGGAAAATATACCATTTCTATATAATTTCATACAAAACTTGGCATTTTAGCATAGGGGTAGGGTTTCAAATTCTTTTTCTAAACAAGCATGGGGACCTATCATTTTATTGTACATTTTGTTTTTTTATATGTTAAACTATGTGCTTAGAAAGTTAAAAAAAAATCTGTTATTGGGAACATACAAAAAGAAAAGGAAATTGTATCATTATGGCTAATTTGTGTATAAATTGTGGTAATGGTCTCAACAGATTTTGTAAAAAAAATATAGGTTTTACATAAAGATGAGCTTTAAATGTTATTGTAATTAAATGTTCTTTATTTTAATACAATTTTAGCAGAATTGTGTCCAATGATAAATGATACGACTTCAAAATATCTTATTTAGCTATTTCATGGACTTGTTTAACTTTTTGGACAGATTGACTCATCTTGACGGTGCGCATTACAAATATTTTTAAAATTTTAACAAGCAAGGTGACCTACCATTATTTTTGCCTTTTCTGTCTATATATATAACAGACTTACTGTACAAAAAGTTTAAAGAAAATCTGTTATGCAGAAAAAACTATAGAAAATGTCATATGAGATTCATTAAAAACGTATTGATCATGTTGTTATTTTTTCGAGCTATAATAAGTAACCTTAAATAGACAATCATACCGAGTTTTATAAATCTCATATGGAATGTGAACGAGTTTAAGATTCTTTACATCACATGACTTTACGCCAAAATACCATATTTAGGGAACTGAACGTCTACAGTTGATTTTTTTAAACCAAAACACAACCTGATGCGAGAAAATATACAAACATTGTTCGTGTATTGACAGAGATTATTAAGACTAAAATGGCAAAGTAATAAAGTACACTTCATAGTTATTGAATAACTCATAACAGTATACATGGAGCAAACTGAGTTTGCAGTGAAACTATGTGCTCAACCCGAAGGGGAAATTCTCTGTGGACAGGATTTTGCGGCGTAATAGTGTATTACGGTTCGACACGGACTTATACATGTCTGCTTAGTTTAATAATATTTTATTGCAGATATGTTACAATACATCAATTCAACATCACAATATTCATAGAAACATATGCAAATGGATTGAACTACAAGTTATTACAACATTAGTTACAGTTCTCTCCATTGTGGCTGAAAAAGTGTACATGATTATCGGTTTGAAATTGTAACAATATATTTAAATATAAATTTGATAAGGAAAAACGAAGAAAAAAATAATAAAAAAATCCAAAAAAGTAAACTCTGCCGTGCCATTCTACCCCCAACCGAAATAACACCACAATATCCCCGTTCAGGCTGATAGAAACATACATGTCTGCTAATATTGGGATCACGCATTTACACATGTTGGCCTGCAGTATCTGCGGATATTGGGATCACGGAATTATACATGTTGGGCCAGTTAATAGTAGATCTGTAAAAAAAAAAGAAGCTTTGTAACAGATTAAAAGATAACTCTTTGTAAAAATGTATGTAAGTCAGCTGTAAAAACTTTATTGGCTATAACACTACTTGCAGTTGCATTTGTTTAATGTATTTGTCCATTTAAAATGTAAAAAACAAACAAACAACATACGTGTATCTTCCACTCAAGCTATTCTGGTTTGACATATCACGGGAACAACAAGCTTTTACGTCTGAACAGAATGGCATACCGCCTTTGCATGTCGGTAGGCAATTCCAATGGAAAACGTACATGTTCTTATGGCGACAACTGTTCCGAGACAGTGGGTGTGGCAGGACGATAAATCTGAAAGTTTTTGTTTGAAATTGGTTACATAATTGAGGTATAGCTATCCAAATACTAACTATAACATATTGTATATATCTTTATATCACAGACTACACAATTAATGTATATAACTACCAAATAACAAATATAACATATGTGTATAGCTGTATATCACAGACTCAATAATTGATGTAAAGCTACCAAATACTAAATATAACATAATATGTGTATATTTCATATCACAGACAATTAATGTATATAACTACCAAATACTAAATATAACATGTGTATAGCTTTATATCACAGACTATATAATTAATGTATAATACCAAATATTAAATATAGCATATGTGTATAGCTTTATGTCCCAGGGCTACATAATAATGTATGGCTACAAAATACTAAACATAGCATGTTTATCGCTTTAAATCACAGACTACATAATTAGTATATAGCTACTAATTACTAAATATAGCATGTGTATCGCTTTATATCACAGACTTCATAGTTAATGTATAGCTACCAAATACTTAGAGTAGTAGAGGCGGCGGTTTGACTGTAAACAAACGGGCGCCATTTTGTTTTCTAAAAAAAGAAACGCACGTGGTATAAAGTAGGTCACACATGCGCGGCCTCATTTGCATATTAATAGATATGTTGTGGTAAAGGGGATAAGTGACTGGATGTTCGAACAAAGGGTATTGACATTTAGACTTAATCACAGTGGGATACAGTGTCTTTTGTATGAAAAACGCAAAGAGATTAGCGTCAGGTTGTTCGAACAAAAGGTACTGATATTTAGACTTAGTCTGTAGACAGAGAGACAGTTTGTCTGAATGGTTTTAGTATAAAACCACAAAGGGGACAGGATGTTCACAAAAAGGTATTGCCATTTAGACTTAATCTGTGGACATTATAGCGACAGTTTGTATAAGAGGCCGTTCAATGCATTAACCTACTTTATACACGCGCGTTTCTAATTTTAGAAACAAAATGGCGCCCGTTTGTTAAACAGCCAAACCGCCGCATAACTACTACTAAGTATAACATATGTGTGTATAGCTTTATTTCACAGACTACATAATTAATGCCACCCGCTACAAAATACTAAAACTCATGATTTAACAGCTATTTCACAGTTTAATCCGCCATATCCCTAATTGGTCCTGTTACGCTCCCTTGTCAGAGGAATATATATAAGTGTCGAATCAGTGGGGGCCATCCGTGTAATATACACTTAAAGCCAGAAATTGGTCCTAAATCAACAAATCCGCTTTTGATATGTTTTTAAGTATTAATATCATTATAAATACGATTATTACTATGCCATTGATGTATGTTAGTTAAAAATATGTTTTTAAAGATAAAAATCGAACAGGCGAACAGGCATTGCTAAATATCGAAAAAAATCTAAGGGGAAAAACTCTTGCGCGAATTACCGGAAGTGACGTCATGGAGACAAACTATTTTTTGTTACATTGGGACTGAACGCACAACAGTATACATTGTGTGAAAATGCGAGAATTAAGCGATCATGATACCGAGTCAGAGGAAATGCCCGTGCTAAGACGGTTACACGATGTGCAACCTTACGATTTTGAGCCAGAATACGTGCTGAGGACGAGAAATAATCGGATAGTTATCAACTGATGATGAAGTCGAACGCGGTGCAAATGGAGAGCTGTAAAGACTTCGTGTCATGTCATTCCGTTACGTTCAGAGGTTCATACACTATTCACTAATCTAACAAAATAGTGTCTTGTATACACTGACAGCAACAAACAAACAAAAAACACTTAACATTGTTTTCATCGAAATCTGACAGAAAGTCACCCGCAACAATGCAATAGTCTTGGTACATACACAATAACGCGAAATGTAGTATATTCCGAATGAATGACCTGGTCTAAATACGAGCGTCAGATTTTTTTTGCCGATAGATAGACAATGATACAAATAGATTTATTAGATATTATCCATATTGATAAAAAATTAATAGAAAAACTAATATAAATGAAACAGCATATAATTTCTATAGTATTTATATTTGCCAGAAGTCGCCATTAACACCAAAACACTCTAGGAGCGGTGTTTGTAATATGACACACTCCTGTAGTCTCCACTGCCCCCATATATCAATACAGACTAATCAAATACTGCGGTGACACTATTGAAGTACAGCTAATTAGGGTACATACGTCGGTATATCACAAAAGCAAGCACCATTTAGGGAAACCTAGTTTTATGATATATTTCCTGTTTATTGCAATTATTTGAGGGTCGTGTAATACCGCCTGAGGGCAGGACGCGTATTGCACAAGACGGATATATCACATGATATGCGAGCTCTAATGTCGCGCCACAAAGACAGAAAAATATATATAGATATACAAATAATTACGCCAAATGAATTAATGATCAAGATATAGACAGTTTAGTATGTATACTTACACATATACACTTTCTCCTGATATACAGATAGAAAACAGACCAAAACATATGCAATGTACCATAATATATAAGTATTATTATTCTATTATTCTTGTTTTACTTATTGCACGAGCTAAGAGGGGCGTAGATTGTTGTTGTTTTGCAATAAAACATTACTGAATTAATAAAAAGCTAGTAATATTATTAATTTTCTGCCTTGTAAAAGGATATCCATTGAAATATTTTGTATTTTTTTTCTTAGTCCATAGACCTATTATGTTTATAATATATATTTATAACACTATTGGCCAGAAGGGGTTTATAATTTAAAATTATTAGAATTAAAATTTGGAACAAAGACAGTGTTTATTTCACCGGATTCATTTAATTTATATGCTGGAACGTTCTTAGCAATATTTTTAAAAAATGACCGCTACATATTACTAAGCGCCGTCAACTCTTCATTGATCACGTAAAGACGCAATGCTCTATTCAACAGCTAACATTCCACGTGTATATACGATCTAAGACTATACACCTTCTTCAAATTATCATCGTATACCCGATGAGGTGCTAAGATAATTGAACCTAAATTCAATCTTACTTCATGTATGAATTTCCTCTCAACGCCCGGTCGAATAGGCGAATACAACTTAATGCTAGAGACGGCTGGGGTAATGCTCTTCTCAATTTTTATAGTCAAATATTGTGTACAGCTGTTGGATTTTAATATGCTGGCCTTTTGTTCTCCAAATTCAAAGATATGAAACGCAAAGGATGACTTCCACGAAGTCAACTCAAAATGTTTGCTAGCTAACTCGCGCGTCTTTCGTAGGTTCCCACTTTCTCGACGAGTGGGGGATTTTATTCGGTAACGGTGTAACCACACTTCAGATCTTATTTATCATTATCTCGATTAGGTAAACGAGAAACTAGGTTATTATCTTGTGCCTTCTTTATGCAAACGTTTCACCCAGCAACAGCACACGGCATTTTAACAAGTACCATAAAATGTAATCCTACATAGACAATACTATACAACTCAATGCGACACGGCTAATCGGTTTGGTACCAATGACGTCACAAGATCACGTGACACTTACCAGTGGCGAAACTCGAAGCGTGTGCGCTATGGAGATAAATTGGCTACTATGTGATAAAGGTACAACCAATAAGTGTAGATTTGAACAGATTTGTATAATATATATATATATTTCCGAATATATACTCAAGAAGACACGCCAATTTCACCTTTAACACCTAAGCACTTAGGACACAAATAGTGTCCTTCAGTGATATAACGACATGCGTAATGCATCGATATCTGTGATTTCTTATTGGTCAACTTATGTAGCAACTTCTGAAAAAAGTAGGTTTTTTAAAAAATTTACCACTTGACATTTTTCACTGTAAATGACAACAATTCTGAAATAAAAACTACAGCTAGACCATTTACAGTCGAATGATATATGATTAAACAGTGATTTCTAAACAACAACAACACAAAATAAAATGTTTTTGCTGCTGAAAAAAGTTAGACCCATTCACAGCGAATGCTAATATTATAACAGTGATTTCTAAACAACAAGAACAACAACAAAATAAAATGTTTTGATATGAAAAAAAAGGTAGTTCCGACAGGAAAAAATAAAACTCTGTATTTCACAATAATGAAAAAACACTTTTATTTCATTGCTAACGTCCACTATTTCACTGGCTAAGCATAAAATAAATGAAAGTATAAATTAAATAGTGAAAATAAATGTCAAAATAAACTAGAGGGACAAATTTCACTGAATCGTCACCTGATGTACATGAGGTCATTAGCGACCATGACCTTTAATCTACAATGTAATATACAGTCTAGTATATGCGATTGTTAACTAAGTATTAGTTAGATGGCCTATGAGTGAAATGTTTTAACTATATGAAACCCCTAAGGGAAGGAGCGGCAGCGACTGACGCGGGTTTCTCAATTGTTAAAATTTCACTTCATAGCCTCTAACTAATACTTATTCAGGCGGCCTATTCAGGCATACGCACGTACGCAATGCGTACAAGTCGTCAGCAAAAGTGAAGAATAATAAAAGTTCCAATATGCAAAAACGCTGAAATATAGCTTTGAGAACGCATCATTTGCTCCTAATTTTCAAATTCCAACCCACTCCCACACCTACCCCCACTCGCAGCGTTGCTGCTCAGCGTGTCGCAGCTACGGCTTCTCATATCTGGCGTACATTTCACAATGCTCCAGGTACGCCCCCAGATAGTTCAAAAATATAGCATTTATTATTATTACAAATAACTTCAGCAATAAAATAACATCCATATGTAATCTGTTTTTGGTGCGATCTCAATGACCGTCAGTATAAGTCATATATTCACAATGATCTTCTTAGATACACTAGTATATAGCCAATAAGTATACACACTTGCTATGTTTGTCTTGGTCTATGTCTATCTGTAAATTAATCAATATACACAAATAGTATTGCATACTATTGTTGAAGCTCATACATATCAAATTACTTCAATAAATGGCGATGATACCGGATTTCAAAGCTACGTATTCAAAACGACCAAAGACCCACTTCGTTCAGCGAGGATCGGCATGACGAGTGTCCGCAGTATTAAGGATGGATTCGTAAGTAAGGCGGAGTCCGTCCTGACTCATATTCTTTAATAAAGAATACTTTTCCTGGACCGATGTGCCGAATGAGTACTCCCATGGCGTCTGGAGAAGAGAAAAATGCGTACGTGAACTTGCCAGGTTAAGTAGTATACTATTATAGTTTGACTCCCCGTTCCGGTGATATACGACCATACGGGTAGTCCTGTAACACCGTATATAGCTCATTCGGTATATAGCTCACCAGTGAGCTATATACGAGTAATGTCCTCCGAAATACAAGCTCAATGTAGAGCTATATACGGAGCTCGTCTCCACATATAGCTCACGATAAGCTATTACGGAGGGCATGTGCCTTGATCCGAATAAGACTTACTCCTTTTATAAACACTGAGAATATATTTTAAGTCTGTTCCAATTATACTCATATTTCTATTTGTATGATTATTGATAATATATGATTAAAGTAGTTTAAGATATAGACTTGTAACACAAGCTCCTCATCTTTCCAGGAATATATAAAAGTATATTAAAGGATAAAAGACTATTTTGTATTTTTTAATATTAAGCGTGTTGCCTGTGTATTGCTGTTGCTGATGATTGACTACCCCTTCCTGAGTGAGCAACTGTTTTTTTCTTTGCTGGCACAGATTTTTT
>JAWPHD010021144.1:0-29236 GCA_037043455.1 Cyrtodaria siliqua | reverse complement strand
CAACTGACTCTGGGTTGGAGTCAAGGTCACTTAAATACATGTACCGTCAATATTTGCGTTAAAATTTGGTGAAGGTACATGTATTCAACATTAGCGGCGCTTATGTCTCGCATTTTTTCAAATTCCGGATATTATCTATTTGTAAGCATGAATTTAAGTTAAAACACAATGAAGAAATGGGTATTAGAAAATATCAAGGTATAAAACGTGAATTATCAATGATGGTGATGAATACCCCCGCTTAAATTCGAAGTCAAACAAAGGGTCATAATTCTGTAATAAATTAGGATATCAACAATTTGTGATGTAGAGGGACATAAGGTTATCAGTGTTTATATGTACATGAAGTTTGGTAACAATTAATTCAAAAATGTTCGAGAAACAAGAGGTACAAGAGGGCCTGCATCGCTCTACTGGCTGTATGGCGTCTGTGGTGGGGAACACGACATCGATATGCGCAACTAGGCTTGGTACTGATCATTCCTGCCAAGTTTCACTGAAATCCAGCCATGATTTCAGGAAAACTAGTTTGGATAAAGTGTATAAGGGGCAATAACTGTGTCAAAAATCATTCAACAAAATCATGGTACTAGGCTTGGTACTGCTAATCACTGCCAAGTTTCATTGAAATCCAGCCAGGCGTTCAGGAGAACTAGCCTGTACAAAGTTAGTGTATTTAAACCTTTAAAGGGCCATAACCTGCAAAAATCATTGAACTGGAACAAGGCGATGATATGCGCAACCTAAGGCTTGGTATTCATCAACCCAGCCAAAATTCGTTGAAATCCAGCCAGGAATTCAGAAGCGACTAGTCTAGATAAAGTTGGTGTATCAAAACCTTTAAAGGGCTATAACTCCACAAAAATTCATTCAAAAAGAACACGGCGATGACATGCACAACTAGGCCTGGTACTGATCATCCCTGCAAAGTTTCACTGAATTGATTGAATTGGATTTTATAGTCGCACCAACAGCTAAGGTCATATGGCGATTTTCCAGCTTCCACTGGTGGGCACCTGGGTAGAACCACCGATGAGTTCCACTGAAATCCAGACAGGGGTTCAGGAGAACTAGCCCAGACAAAATTTGTGTATTAAAACCTTTAAAGGGCCGTAACTCTGCCAAAAATCTTTCAAACAAAATACAGCGATGACATACATAAGTAGGCTTGTTACTGATCATCCTTGCAAAGTTTCGATGAAATCCGGCCAGGGGTTCAGGATAACTAGTCCAGACAAATTTTGTGTATTAAAACATTTAAATGTTGAAGGGCCATAACTCTGCCAAAAATCATTCAACCGGAACACAGTGACGATCCAGCCAAACAAAGGACCTATCGTTTTAATGAGGCAAAATACAGCATTTTTAACTAAATCAAAGGCCGTAACTCTGGTGTTACTATTCTGATATTTTCAAACTTCCACTGATATTAACAATCTGGTACAATTTGGTAAGATCGGTGAACAAGAGGCCTGTATCGCTCTACTGGCTATATGGAGTCTTTGATGGGGAACACACCAACAACATGCCCAACTAGGCTTGGTACTGATCATTCCCTCATGGTTCATACAGAATTATCATTATGAAATTTAAGGACTTTTAAGGCCCTAATAACCCATTTTTAAGGCCCAGTTTAACTCATAACATTAATCTTACCTTTATCAATTTTATGTTCTACTGTATCTGTTCAAGGCTTGTACTGCACTACTTACTTTGTATTGATTATACTTGTAAATATTCACAGTTTTCTGATTGTTCCTCATTGTTTGTCAGTGTTCACTGATTTTTATGATTCTTTCATTGTTTGTATTTGCCAATGTTCACTGATTTTACTAATTGTATTTTTGCTTTTAAAACATCATTTTTCTGCAAAAATCCAGCGATGCTTTTCGACTTTTCGAGTTAAATACGTGTCTTTCGCTTTAAGCGTGAGATTTAATTGCGTTTTCCACCATTTTACCTAAATCTATCGACTTGCGACAACATCCGCAGTACGCTTTGTGCTTGTCTCCCCTGACTTCACTCAACCACTTATAACTCGCTTACCACTTCTGGTTAAACAAACATTTGCCAGGCATGACTGATTTTTCATGTGCAATTTGATATGAGAAAACAAGAGGTCAATGACCTTGAAGCTCTACTGATTGATTTTGATTTCAGGAAGTAGTCGCTACAGACTTGTTTTTTGAAAAATTATTTTTAGCCGTGGCAGCCATCTTGAATTTCCGGCAGACCTGAAATTTTGCTAGGATCAATTAGACATCAAGAGCAACATTCCTGTGAAGTTTCATGAAAATCCGTCAAGTAGTTTCAGAGGAGTAGTCGCTACAAGTTTTCATCATATAACTCTATGTAAACAAAGATGGCCACTGGCAGCCATGTTTAACGTCAAATCAAAATAATGGTTGACTCTGATAAGCATCATGTCATGCTGATCATTTTACAAAAAGTCCCATATCAATATCACTTATAGTTTTCAAGACGTAGTCCCTTCAAACTTCTTTTTTAAAAATCTATTTTCAGCTGTGGTGGCCATCTTGAATTTCTTGCAGACCTGAAACTTTGCTAGGATCAATTAGACATTAAGAGCAACATTCCTGTAAAGTTTCATGAAAACCCGCCATGTAGTTTCAAAGGAGTAGTCGCTACAAGTTTTTACTATATAACTCTATGTAAACAAAGATGGCTGCTGGCAGCCATGTTTAACGTTGAATCAAAACAACTTTTGACAAGGACCAACATCATATCATGCTGATCATTTTAGAAAAAGTCCCATATCAATATCACTTATAGTTTTCAAGAAGTAGTCGCTACAAACTTGTATTTTGAAAAATTATTTTTAGCCGTGGCGGCCATCTTGAATTTCCGGCCGACCTGAAATTTTGCTAGGATCAATGAGACATCAAGAGAATCATTCCTGTTAAGTTTCATGAAAATCCGCCAAGTAGTTTCAAAGGAGTAGTCGCTACAAGTTTTTACTATATAACTCTATGTAAACTAAGATGGCCGCTGGCAGCCATGTTTAACGTTGAATCAAAACAATTTTTGACAAGGACCAACATCATATCATGCTGATCTTTTTAGAAAAAGTCCCATATCAATATCACTTATAGTTTTCAAGAAGTAGTCGCTACAAACTTCTTTTTTAAAAATCTATTTTTAGCTGTGGCGGCCATCTTGAATTTCTGGCCGACCTGAAATTGTGCTAGGACCAATAAGGCATTAAGAGCAACATTCCTGTAAAGTTTCATGAAAATCCGCCAAGTAGTTTCAAAGGAGTAGTCGCTACAAGTTTTTACTATATAACTTTATGTAAACAAAGATGGCCGCTGGCAGCCATGTTTAACGTTGAATCAAAACAATTTTTGACAAGGACCAACATCATATCATGCTGATCATTTCAGAAAAAGTCCCATATCAATATCACTAATAGTTTTCAAGAAGTAGTCGCTACAAACTTGAATTTTGAAAAATTATTTTAAGCCTGGGCGGCCATCTTGAATTTCCGGCCGACCTGAAATTTTGCTAGGATCAATTAGACATCAAGAGCAACATTCCTGTGAAGTTTCATGAAAATCCGTCAAGTAGTTTCAGAGGAGTAGTCGCTACAAGTTTTCATTATATAACTCTATGTAAACAAAGATGGCCGCTGGCAGCCATGTTTAACGTCGAATCAAAACGATTTTCGACAAGGACCAACATCATGTCATGCTGATCATTTTAGAAAAAGTCCCATATCAATATCACTTATAGTTTTCAAGAAGAAGTCGCTACAAACTTGTTTTTTAAAAACCTATTTTTAGATCTGGCGGCCATCTTGGATTTCACATCAACATGAATTTTTGCTAGGATCAACTAGACTTCATGGGCAACATTTCTGTAAAGTTTCATGAAAATCCATTCAGTAGTTTCAGAGGAGTAGTCGCTACAAAAAAAAGTTTACGGACAGACAGACGGACAGACAGACGGACGGACGACGGACGCCGCACCACAGCATAAGCTCTGCTGATCTCTGATCAGTAGAGCTAAAAAACAAGTGTAACGGCAACAGTGACTGGTTTGTAGAAATATGATATACAATGAAAACAGCCGATTCATATAACCGCATATAGCGGTAACCATGATAGACTGAGATACAGAACAGGTTCATGAATGTTTTTTACTTACTGGCAATAATTAAAATATCGGTGATTTTTTTTTTTTGTGTGTTTTTTTAAAAACTACGTCAGATATTATTCCTCTTGTATAATTAATCGACTGATTATGAAATTCAAGGACCTTTAATGATATTTTGTCAGAATATAAGGACTTTTTAAGGCTGGCGTGGATTTAAGGACTTTTAAAGGCTACTTCTGAATTTTAAGGACTTTTTAAGGCTGTGCAAACCTTGTCCCTGCCAAGTTTCACTGAAATCCAGCCAGTGATTCAGGAAAACCTTTCTGGATAAAGTCTTGGTATATTAGGCCATAACTCATTCAACCAGAACACAGCGATGATAGGCGCAACTAGGCTTGGTACTCATCATCCCTGCCAAAGTTCCAGGTGTTCACAGGTGTTCAGAAGGGACTAGCTGGATAAAGTTTGCGTATCAAAACCTTTAAAGGGCTAGAACTCCACAAAAATCATTCAACCAGAACACGGCGACGACAGGCACAACTAGGCCTGATACTGTCACTGATCATCCCTGCAAAGTTTCACTGAAATCCGGTCAGGGCTTCAGGAGAACGTAAAAAAAATAATTGTGTATTAAAACCTTTAAAGGGCAATAACTCAGCCAAAATATGGCAATGATATGCATAACTAGGCTTGGTACTGATCATCCCTGAAAAGTTTCATTGAAATCTAGGCAAGGGTTGAAGAGAAATAGTCCAGATAAAGTTTGTGTAGCAAAACTATTAAAGGGCCATAACTCTGCCAAAAATCATTCAAGTGGAACATAGTGATATGCACCACTAGGCCTGGTACTGATCATCCCTGCAGTTTCTCTGAAATCAGCTAAGGGTTCAGTAAAAGTCCGGATAAAGTAAATCAAGGGCCGTAACTCCGGTGTTACTAACAATATTTGGCTGATTTTCAAAATTGCCTGAGCTTACACTGATATTAAAAATCTGTGCAAGTTTGGTAAAGATCAAATAATAAATGAAGGTGCTAGAGTGTTCACAAGGCTTAATATGGAATCTTTCAGTAAACCAAGGGCCGTAACTCCGGTGAAATGAAATTCAATCTGGATGGTTTTCGAACATGTCCGAGCTTTCATTAATATCAACAATCTGGTAAAGTTTGGAAAAGATCCGCTGAATATGAAGGCCCTATGGTGTTAACAAGGCCAAATTATAGCGTATTTCAGAAAATCAAGGGCCATAACTCCGGTGTAAACGTCCGATCTGTATGGTTTTTAAACTTGTCCGAGCTTTTATTGATATTAACAATCTTTGTAAGTTTGGTAAATATCAAATAATAAATGAAGGTGCTCGAGTGTAATCAAGGCTTAATATGGCATTTTTTAGCAAAACAAGGGCCACAACTCTGGTGTTACTGATCCGATCTGGCTGGTTTTCGAACTCGTCTGAGCTTCCCTTGATATAAATACACCGGCAAACTTTCGTAAAGATCACATACAAAATGAAGATGCTAGAGTGTAGAGAAGGCTTAATATGGCATTTTTCAGCAAACAAGGGCCATAACTCTGGTGTTACTAATCCGATCTGGTTGGTTTTTGAACTCATTCGAGCTTTCATTGATATAAAGACACTGGCAAAGTTTCGTAAAGATCCGATTAATAATGAAGTCCCTATCGCATAAACCAGACAAAAGTTAACGGATGACGGACGGTCACAACCGACGGACAACTCGCCATCCCATAAGCTCTAAAAATGTGTTACAGGATATTATACAATATTAAAGTGGACATTTTTAAGTCTGGTGTTTCTTGAGAAATAGCGGTGGTTACCAAACTTGACCGAGCTATTGTGGCCATAAACATTGTGCCCAATTTTCATTAAGACT
Source organism: Cyrtodaria siliqua (assembly GCA_037043455.1). Lineage (NCBI taxonomy): Eukaryota > Metazoa > Mollusca > Bivalvia > Adapedonta > Hiatellidae > Cyrtodaria > Cyrtodaria siliqua. Next base: position 23,230 of record JAWPHD010021144.1, on the reverse strand, counting down.
GGATTAAAACTACTCCATTTATGAAGCGGACACTACATGTATATTACGGGCCCCCGCCTTGCATGACCACATATTCTAACACGACCTGTGAAGTCTTTCATATACACAAAGAAGAGAGACAAATGTATGTTATTTTATTGTAAACGACGGCTGTTCCATTAATTCCCCGCTTATTTTTCATCCGTTGGAAGCGCCACGTTACATGACGTCACTTTTTAAACTGTTAATGTCACAGAACGAAAGTAAATAAACATTTTGGTAAATATATGTCATGAAGACAAACTCAACAGTAATTTACTCGTCCTTATAGGATGTTTACTCGTCCTGCTCTGATTGTAAAAGTTCATAAGTATTCAGCCAATTCTCTAAGCACAGTGAGTTTAGGTGGAAACCATGTTATAATATTTCCTGTATACATGTATACTTGTCATACTGCAAAGAAAATTCTCAGGATTTCATTGGTCAATGCGCCGTAGACATGAGCCCAATACACAAAAACAAAATAGCGACGGTAACGTTGCCGACTCGTTTTGGAAACCGCCGATTTTTTTCTTTCTATCGTTTTTCTGTGCTTTCCACCGTGAGTAAAAGACTGAAATAATCGTAAGTGTATTTTTTTTTGGCAATTTTACAGATAATAAAACATTAACATAGTGATAAAATACGTTTATTTTATTAAAAAATCCGCCAAATTTAACGACGTTGGAGGGATGACATCACGAAAGTAAACAACGTCTAGTTATAGGCACGTTACGGGGAAATTGGCGCAATAAAAATTAAATCGTGTCTTTGGCTGTTTTTTTTCTTAAATAAATGGTTACAACTTTGAAGTATGACAAATTCGTTACATGGGCTCACATTCCCTGCCTGGAAATATGTATCCCCCCTCGCCTTACGGCTCGGGTGAATCGCCTTACGGCTCGGGTGAATCGCCTTACGGCTCGGGTGAATATAATTTCCAGGCAGGGAATGTGAGCCCATGTCCCCTGTCAAGAATCCTAATAATAATTAAGTAGCCCATGGTTCCACTTTGTGCATATTTGTTGTGCACCTTACTTTGCAGGTCCTGTGAGCTATGAGTACGAGTATATCAACAGTGTTACCTTCTTAGGTAGACAATATCATCCGGATCACATGTCATCTTGTACGCATGTCTGGCACTGTCAATCACTCTGGCTTCATCACGCGGACGCAGTGGCAACTTCTCCATTGGACAATCTGAAAATGGGATTTGGGTTTTAGTGACCAATGACCATTTTTGAGGTTGTCTATAGCAAACACCGAGAGAGACAGCAAAGATACCAATCTAGAGATATCAAGGATTCTCCTTTGCTACGGTCAGCTCACTGCTTGCTGAATTCTATATATCATCTTAAAGTAAATTAACAAGGGTGAAAAGTAGGTAATGGTCATTCATAATGACCTTCTTCTGGCAGACGTGTACATACTGCTGTCATGTAGATGTGTATGAAGTTTGACAACTGTATGAAATGTAGTTAAGAGACCAAGAGGCCTAAGCGGGGATCCGCGATATTCTCACGCTAAAATCAAGAAAATCTTATTAAAATTTACGAAATGCGAGAAACATCGCGTAAAAAAGATGGGTGTTCACAAGGCTTAATATGGCATTTTCTTCCTATTAATGAAGGCCCTATCGTCTTAACGATACAAAAGTTAACGACGGACGGACTGACAACTCGCCATCCCATAAGCTGGCCAGTGGAGCTAATAGACCTTTATCTCTTGTAGTTTCAGAGAAGATTTCTTCCCTATAAGAGAAGAAGAGTTCTTCCCTACAACTCTATGTAAAACTGATCCAACAAGGCCCTCTAAGCTCCCAATTAAAGAAAAAAGAACCAAGGTTTCTTATGAAAAAAACATGAAAAAAACAAACAAGAGGGCCTGTATTGCTCTACTGGCTATATGATGTCCATGGTGGGGATGGATAGAAGGATTGTGTGTCAGATATAGCAATATCAAACTAGTTTTATATAAACTGTCTTCAATTACCAAGATATGGGGAGGGATGTATTTAGCTCAAGTTTAGCTGGCTTTAAAACAAATCAATTTTCACATGGGACCCAGGGCGGAGCCAAATTTGACCACAGGATCACCATTTGAAAAAAATTGCTAGAGGACCATAAGCTGAGTGTAAATACAAATATTAAACCGTTGGCTCTTGTAATTTCAGACAAGAATATTTTTTAAGTTTGTCCCTATATAAGTCTATATAAAACATGTGACCTCGGTGATAGGCAAGTTTGGTTAAGATCAAATACTAAATGAAGGTGCTAGAGTGTTCACAAGGCAGACAGGGCCGTCTCTTTGTATTAGGGGAATGGGGCCGGGGCCGTGAGAGGGGAGAATTTTGCGTCAATTTTAAACGAAAGGGGATATTTTTGCTACAAAATTTGAATCAATTATGTATCCGTTTTTTTTATTATTTAAGTGGCACCAAGAATGTACCATTCCAAATTACAAAAAAGTATGCTGTTTTCCTGTATAGGAGTTTAACGTTTCTAATATTAATTTTTTTAAGGGGAATTTTTCACAGGAAAAGGGGAAAAATATATACTTTTAGGGGAGGAGAATGGGGCCGAAATGGTTAAACGACGGCCCTAGCAGAAAATGACATTTTTCAGAAAAAAAACAAGGGCCATAACTCTGGTGTTACTGATCTGATTTGACTGGTTTTCGAACTTGTCCGAGCTTTCATTGATATTAACAATATGTGCAATGTTCGTAAAGATCAAATAATAAATGAAGGTGCTAGAGTTTTCACAAGGCTTAATATGGTATTTTTCAGCAAAACAAGAGCCATAACTCCGGTGAAACTAATCTGATCTGGCTGGTTTTCAAAATAGCCCGAGCTTTCATTGATATGCAAAACATGCACAAACCTCGCAACAAATTTACAAATAAAACTAATTTTTTTTTTCATTTTGGGCAGTTGAGAGGAACCTTAAAGAAATCACACTGTAGATATCTTAAATTTAATCCGAGCCTTCTCTGACCCTAAAAGCCTTCTTTTTTTTTTGCGGCTTTATAGGGTCAGAGGAACTCCTATAGTGAAAACCGGGGGATTACTAAAAACGCACAGTCTTGCACTTTCAACGATGTTTGCGGTGTCGGGTCGATTTTTTATGATAATTTAGCTCAACAGATCGATCAATTAATGTTTATTATACCAAGTTGCAATGATAAAACTGCACCTTTATCGATGGTAGTGACACAATAAAACATGTATGTTTTAAAGTACACTTTTATTTACTATATCCGCCATATTGTCATTTTGCATATTAATTAAATTCCCGTGATATTCTCGCAAGAGGTGAAGGCATTCATATTCTCCTCATCAATCAAGTCAATCAAGTCCACTATCAACTGACAGCATCAAGGGACTTTTGGAACGCTTCTCGGAGCATAATTAGGGTCTAAACTTTAAAGATAAACAATTGGATGTTGTTAAGAGAATTACTAGTGCCGAAAGGAAAAGTTGGTCGTAATTTTGAAATTGTTTGAATTTTGCGGGAAATATTTATCGGCGCACCGGTCACGATCACTTGACATTTGACCTGAATAATAACAAATGACGGAAATTTAATATTTTTTGACTTCGTCTGAATAGGTTGATCGTTACAACTTTATTCAGGTTAATAAAACAAATATTTCCGTTCAGATATGTAAATAAATATATTGATAATCGGTTCATATGCTTAAAATGTTAATCCAATGAATATTTACATAGATATATTGATTTAAAACCAAGAGGGTAGCTCCTCTCCCGTGTTTTTACTATAGGAGTTCCTCTGACCGTACAAAGCCACATGAAATATCAAAAATCGTAAAAAGGGCTGGTAAGGTCAGAGACGGCTCGGATTACCTTAAATTTAACAGTAAACTTGGTTGAGCATCAAGGATAAAGGCAGAGTTTATCACCTACCAGAATGTATTAGGTATGTCTTACTCCTGGTCAATGATTGGTCAGTTTTTGTTGATGATGCTCTATCAAAATTATGAATATACTATCATTCACGTTGTTTAACGGCAAGCAGGGTGACCCACTTTCAACGCTCGTATTTTTTACCACGGACAAAGCTCTGGGCAAACACTGGCGGTGTTCAGTAATGCTACAAATGGTATTTAAGCTTACCTATTCATAAAGTTTATAATTATCAGCCCAGCCTTGGACAAATGGTCACAAAATATATACCCCACCCACTCAAAGCATTACAGAATGAAACTCTTCTTTACCTAAAATAAGACACATTTGTCCACAAATACAGTAATAGACATTAAGAGGTTTTTCTCCTTTATATTCTTCTTCATCTTTCGTATCCGTACAAACAAGCGACTTGGACACAACCTTAGGCATATCGACTCGGTAACCAGTTGCAACTTTTTTTTTAATAATTTTTTTTTATTTCGGGCGGATATTACTCAATTGGAATATGTCAGACCTTATAAATCATTCGCAATATCTCGATCACATTTTCGTTTGGCAGCATCTCGTACGTTGGCACTACTTCGCAGTTAGTCGTGATCATCTTCGACGCTTGATTATACAAACGTCTTGACTAAAAGAAGAAAAAGAAGCCGGATATCTTTATAGAAGGTGCTTCTGTATCAGGAGGGTTCTTATATAATGTGTGTTTATTTAGGTTGAACACCACTCTGCGCGTTTAAATATTGTGTTTGTAATAAATCATTAATCATTTTGTGAAATGATATAAATTACTTGTGGCATTTTGTTCGTGTTATACCACATTATTGTAGATCTACATTTCAAAATAAACATAAAATGTAAAACGTTACTGGGTCATTTTTTGGGTAAATGTTTCGTTTGTTATTAAAATAGTTTTGTTGGTATGCAATGTGATATATATTAAACAGAATTGTTGTTTTACGGCTCGTTAACACATTGTATAGGTGACAGACGGGAGGGTGTAACCCCACTCCCCACTTGAATCCTAAATAGCAGATAAATTGAAGATGGAATCTGGAATTCGCTCTAAATTACAGCCTGAATCCGGAATACTGTTTGAGTTCAAACTCAGCCCTTAAACAGACTTATCAGTATTTCTTGACATGCACACTAGCTGTAAAAGTTCGCCCTAAGCACAAATCTATATATAGTGTTATCATCGGGGTCATCAAGCCTAATCTTTGTGACGTTGAAGTAGAATACCGCTTAAGCCGGTGCTAGGGGGCGTATATATATTTCTTGCATACCGGACAAGGATATCCGTCATTTTAACGGGGCTAGATATTTCCATCTCACCCTAGGGTCGAGATAAAATTCACGCGCGCCAACATCCGGTATGCAGGAAAATATGTTAAACGTTAGTAGCTGGCGGTGTCAACGCACAACATGTCTCTGTTATGCAAGAAAAAGAATCTATCATGGGTATTTGGTTCAGATAGGGAATTACCAAACCTGGGTAAAAGTGTTTTAATCAGGACCTCGGCAGAGCCTCGGTTCCGATAAAAACACTTATACCTCGGGTTGGAATTCCCTATCTTCACCTGATACCCATGAAATATTCTTATATTATTGCATACCGGACAAGGGTCGAGATAAAATTCACGCGCGCACCAGCATCCGTCCGGTATGTAGGAAAACATGCAAAACGTTAGTAGCTGGCGGCGTCAAAGCACACCATGTCTCTTCTCTGATATGCAAGAAAAAGAATCTATCATGGGTATTCGGTGAAGATAGGAAATTCCAACCATCGGTATAAGTGTTTTAATCGGAACCGAGGCTCTGTGAAGATAGGGAATTCCAACCATCGGTATAAGTGTTTTAATCTGAACCGAGGCTCTCGGTTCCGATTAAAACACTTATACCGATGGTTGGAATTCCCTATCTTCACCGGACCCCCATAAAATATTCTTATAATCTTATATTACCTCGCATGAACAGACTCAATAAAACCGAGTCTGACACTTTTCTCTATTGTTTGTGTTTGTAGCTTCCGACGGATCCCCCTTTCAGTATGTATTTGTAAATTAGAATTCAGTCCAAAAATAAAGTATTTATACATGTTCTACCCTTTAAGGTACATGTATATAATTACTAAATTGTATGTTAAAATTGACAGTCCTACCCACTCTTGTTCTCATTACAACTGGTGTTTCTTTTACGATGCAACCAATGTCGTCGTCCTTTTCTGCAGCAATCTCCTAATTTCCAAAATCGTATGTGTCTACTGTATGTTTCTTGAGAATACCTGAGTTCATGTTTGTTTCAAATTCTTTTGATGACAACACTCGAATAATATCTTCATTGGTGAAGCTTCCATGGCCAGCTGAAATAAAGATCAACAGTTGACACCTATACACACTGCCTGTACAGGTGAACCATGTTGTCTTCATTCACGGCAGTTGTACACACTAGCAAAACTGTCTGTGCTTGAATGTTTAATAACATAGTAATTAAAATCACTTGCATGGATTTTGAAACGGCCAGATCTCTGAAGTTTACAGGATTTGGTCAGGCTCACTGTAGCTGTTGTACATGATGAGCGGGAGAGTGTCGGGTTTGTCCTTGGTTGAAGTATTTCTGATTGTATTTTGCCTCACTTTCTGACCATGTTCAATTCTCCAGCTCCTCATATTTAACCTTCATCTTTGGATAGATTTTGGGACTCGGGACATGACACACATTCTAGATTTGAACAGAAATATGACAGCCGGGTGCAACTTAGTGCGACCGTATGTGTGTGAAAAGGCGGCTAACTTCCAGGACATCGGGCATTGGGTTTGTATTAGTATGATATTATATTCAAACAACATGATTTGGAGCATTATTGATTTATTGAAGTTGTTTTAGACACTTTTTTAAGTATTATACAAACTAATTAAGTATAAAACACGCTGAAATTCCAGAGCTTATTACATAAAATGCAACGTCTTCCCAGTCTCGAACCCGTACTAACCATCTTACTAATTCAAAGTTCTGAGCGCTCCCTGCCGAGCTAATAATCTTATTTTACAACCATTATCGTATTATAACAGAGCTATACGTATAGAACCGAAATTTAAATACAATGTTGATTGTTGAATTTTGATTTGTAAACACATGCAAATTGTTTATGGGTAATAGAATCTAACAACAATAAAAACGAAATTTAATGGTGAATAAATAAGAACTCTTCGCATTCCTTATCACACCTGATATAAAGATTTAAAATAAATTATATTTCTTGTGTGTAGTAAATTGTGTGTAGTTTAACGATAAATAAATTCTCGGGATAATATCAGGTATGATATGGAAAAAAGGAAAGTGATAATTTATATTATTTAAAGGAATGATTTTTGCAAAATGCACATATTTTTCTAAGTAAATAAAGCGTTCCCAACTATTTGTAAATGTATCATTTACCTATTATTGAATGTCACCATGCATTGTGTGTTTCTTTTGACATGTTTTAGGCTAGAGTGATTTATAAATAAAAAGTCCCAAAAACATATTTCGCTGAAAATTGTTAGGAATTCTATTCAATAATTACATTAAAATGTGAATGTATCGTCTAAAATACTGCAGCAAAATTACTGCTTAAACTTACTCAGAACTTATTTTATAAGTATATAATGAAATGCTGTCAAAACTATTAAGTCGTGTTTTTACCTTCCTCGCGGTAATATAAATATTATCGGTAGCTGTCCACAATGCAGCTTGTCCAACACAGCTTAATGTCGATACTACGGAAATTACACAGAACACATTGAATATTATTCAGCAAGACAGGGTAGACATGCAGTTGAAATCTGCATGCAGTGTTCATCCGTGGTAGGGACCAAGGTCTTCTACTTTGAGGGTTCCAGATCGTGCATTCATCCCATTGTATATTCCTTTGACGCTGTATGTGTAGATCTTGTTGTTGGACAAATGTAGTTCCATCGTCGCTTCGTATTCGTCTGCATACATTGTGGCCTCTCCAAGTATTTGTCGTTGCGGCGGGCAGACAATTGGCCAATCCCACGACATTGTTTCCGTTGTTGTAGTAGAGTCTGCATACGTAGCAGAGCTGCTAACAGTCCAGCTGAAGCCCATTTCTGCCTGTGCAACTAAGGGGATTCCCCCGGTCACTGACGTGCTGGCGGTCATTGCCAAGCCGACGGTAAGGCTCCACTCTCTGGTTATTGTTAAGCGTTTACTGCCTTTTAATGTAAATGCCTGATCATTGCTAGTCGAATTTTTCAAAACCTGATGAATCACGGTTTCTGGTGTGCTAGCCACAATTTCCATAGTCAGCTTAGGGTATTTTACGTCAACAATCATTGCTTTTTTAATCGGTCGTAGCATGGCGAACTCTAAACGGTCAACGGCATCCCCTCTGGCTCCGAAGATTCCACAACAAATGCCTGAACCAACATCTGGCCAATAACGACCCTCTGCTTGCAAGTCATTAGAAAATATTCCCCATTCTCTTCCTTTGTCTGTTTTAAACCAGATTGCACCAAGACGACGTCTACTTAACTGTGATGACTGTGCATCACTAGCTTGCACATTTAGGCTTGTTATCAGTTCACCTGTCTGTAATTTAAATTCATCAGCAGTTCCGTCGCGTGAACCGGTCATGTAGCTGGTTAAATCGCTCATCCAAACCTCGACACCTCTAATGCGCCAGTCTTTTGTCCAGGCTTTGATCTTAGTGAGGCTCCTTGGTCGAGTTTAATAAAGTTGAATCTGCTGCCACCTTCTCCTCCTGACGCATTATTGTCAGTGAAGTAGTCGGTGTTGATTGAGGAATCAGGATACACAAACGGCATGATGGCGCGGCGCAGATTATTCTTTGAAAGTGAAACGACTGGTAAGTAGAAACGTTGTTCACAGATTGGATTGTAGTCAGTAAATGACCGGCGACACTGTTATAAATAGGTATCTTTTGAAAGGCGGAGCTTGGTCGTTAGTTCCGTTTTCTATCTATGAATACTGCAACACCCTCTTGCGATAGTTATGTGCAATGTTCGTTGTGAAGGAGGCGAGGCTTCAACTGAAAGTACTCAATATATCAACATCTGCTGGGTAAGTCCGCCTTCAATTTTAAACACAATGATCGTTCGATCTAGGATAGTACATCAGCTAATATGTTTACTGTACCGTTACCGCATTGTGTCGTATCAGTGCTCGTTGCATTAGACATGTTAATATAATTTAATTATGAATCAGAATTGAAAGTCTTTCACTGTTAGTTGTTAAGTTTAAAACAGTACGAAATAAAAACAACAATAAAACTTGCAGATATTGCAGCAAATACATCTGTATCAGAAGTTATGTATTGTTTTGTTTTAAATGTTTTGATATAGAAAAATGTCAGTCATAAATAGAGAATGTGAAATGTATATTTTCATATTATACTCCGGTATCAAGCATGAGATGACATATCAGGCCGATAGCTTTATCTTATTATACTTGCCTATAAATAAGTATTTTGTAATAATAATATTATTATGTCAGTTAAAATATAGCTATATTTTTAAGTGAAAAAAGGTCGTACACATATAGAAGAAGATATACAAGTCGAACAGGAAACGTAGCATTTAAGGATCACAGTCAATCAAAACACGCACAAAAACGAACAATAATTACAAAGATGATTAAATGGAAAGATATGACATCACAAACATAAAAGGGTTGACAAAAGGGCTGTCGACTTGGAACGGTCTGTGCCACAAATACCGCTGTGGGGTTTAAACCAGGTTATATGGTGCACTAAACCTCACTATTACCCTATCATCATCCCAATAACACGAGTATAAATAATGACATTGCCGCGAGGTAGTATTCTGTGACAAACAATGCAGCAATATAAGGTAATATAAACATAGCACATACATGATCATGTATATATGAATATAAAAAAGCATAGAAAACCACAAAGCAAGTACTCAGTGACATTACAGAATCCAGAGCAACAACAGAACGTTTTTGATAAACGTTTAACACATTTAAGAAATAAAACATTAGCAGATGAAAAAAGGACAAGACATTGCTGTCGTGATTGAGCATGTGCAGAGGGTACTATTCTCGCTAAGATTACGTCTAAATCCAACGGCTACCAAGAAATTTACTTTAAAAGTGCTTGCTATTGAATAAAAAAATAATAATAAATGGCCCTGTGGAAATCATCACAACTACCAAACTCAATGGCACAGCACTTTACCACACACACACACACAAACGCACACACACACGCACGCACACACGTACACACACACACCTAATTAACATACAATCAAAAGAACGATACAAAGAGTGATGATAACAGGGTTACTGACTTGGAACGGTCAGGAGGCAATATGGCGAACCGGTTAGCTTAAATCGATTTTAAGTGTACACATTATCCTGTATTTAGCGCTCAACTTGACAAGTCATTGTAAATAAAAGTACATCCCATCAAAAGGAAAACTCTACCAATAAAGTCCGCCTCAAGAGAAATAAGAAAACGATACACGTATATGATATTATATATATATATATAGGGAGAAATATTTGTGAACTACCAAGGACATAGAAGCTTCGTACGAACTACGGCAGGGCGCCTAGCTATGACGAGATACACAGAAATCAAGCGTATGAATTCACTTCATCTTCAATAACTTCACCCACAAAATTAAAGATAAAAGTATACTTTTATGTTATGACTATATAATAAAATGCAAAGAATATGTTAATTGAATTGTGGTTTTAAAGCGCACCAATACATGAAAAGGTTATATGGCGCCTAAAAGGCATGAACATGCCAGGCTCATCTTCCATGTACATCGAGATAAAATATGGAAAATGGGCCTAGAACCTTCTCACCCTGAACTGCAGAGTTGCTGCAAATTCTATCGTAGAGACACGTTATTGTTTTTCTGCCACTGCTCTTTTGATGCGAGCGAGATAGCACCTGAAACAATGCAGGGATCATGATGAAGACCTTTAATGAACATGAACAAAAAATGATAAAATGAACATGAATTTGGGGGGATTCTACCCCTCCAAAGGGATCTGCAGTGGCCCTATTCTTTGCCCCGTGACCAAACGGGGGAACCCGGGAACCACACGGGGCAAAGAATATGTTCAGAAGGTACTATTGTAACAACTGTACCAATTCCAACAAATAGTTGCCATGGTTAGTAGTTAGTACAGTAGTCTATGTATTACCCTTCTTCTTCGATGTTTTTCGTGGAAATGCATATAATAGTTTTCAATTCCATATGCATACTAAGTCTTCTTTATTGTGATTTATGTGGGTGAGGTAATTCAAACTGTGTTAAACATCGTTAACATTGACATAAATTGCAATTAAAAAGCACTAAAATAAAAATCTAATTGGATTTTGTGTTTGCATGTATTATCTATTGTTTCGTGTCTTTATTATATGTGTAATACATATTCAACATGTCTTATTATAATACGTACTGAATAACGCATACACCTAAACATGGACGTATTCGACAGGCTTCTGCAGTTTAAACCAGACTACGTCTTTGTCAACGTCGGCGGTAACGACATAGATTCAAATTCTCCAGCACCAGACATTGTCAATAGGATAATTGACATAGTTCTTAGATTGAAGGCTGCTGGCGTGAAACGGGTGTTTGTCGGCTGTTTGCCGAGCGAGGAAATGTGAGAAATACAACTGTCGCACATTTCAATCAAGTGCGACGCAGTGTTAACAAGAGGCTGCGGGTTATGTTGCAGGAAGACTTCATCAATGTCATGAAGAAACTGAAGTTCCCTCGCCATTATGACGCAGACATGGTTCATCCTGGAGCCAAAGAAGGTGGCATGAGAATATTGACATCTGTCATTCATAGATGTTTATTATCTACCAAGAGATAAATGCTTTATGCATTATAAAGACCCTTTTAAGGGCCAAACAATATTGTTCGAAAGAACATCTCAAAATTGTCAATAACCAAGGCCCTTTTAACAATATCAATACAATTATACTGTATCTATTATTATGACACATGTAAAAGAGGTAAAAAACTAATGCAAACAACATCACCATCCGTAAATGAAATTTTATTAGCCATTTATTTGTTAGCACAATTCATAAAATACGAAAAAAAACTAATAAATATATAAAAAACAACATATTTTATAAAGTATATATCATTATTAGTACATTATCTTTAGTCTTCTAATACTATAACTAATGTATTCATCAATATTTTAAAATATATCAATTATATCAATTATAAAAAGTGGATTCCGGTAATTCAAGTGGATTCTGGTAGATTCCGGTAAATAGGTGGATTCCGGTAATTCTATGCACCGACATTTCTCTTATCTAGATCCTTTGGACTGTTTCTGTCTTTTGTGCAGTATATATATATATCAGAAAATTAAAAATAAAAGTGATGTTACAATTATTCTGAGGAAGACTTACACTTCCTGTTCTATGTGTGTATCCTCTTTTCAGACTTGCTGACTTGCTGAACTTATATAAACAAGCAAAGGCATGAACGTTGCATAGTACATACTTTTATTAATAATCTATCAAAACAATCCCCAATTCATAATATAATAATTAAATCATCGTAGAAAAGTTGTGAATTACTGATTCATAAAATTTTATACATATAATTTAAAAAAAATAGTTGCTAATCTTAATGCATAAAAATGTGGGTGGGGTAATTTGACTTACAATTTTAAGCAAAAAAGTGATTTTAAGCAGAATTGCTGAAACAAAGCTTATTCATTTTGTATTAAATTAATATGAATTATAAACTTAATTGCATATTTCAAAAGTATATTAACAATTACCAAACAATATAAAAGTACAAAAATGAACATCCAAAAGTTGATGCAAAATAAGCTACAATGATATACATATTATTGTTTGAATTAATATAGTATAAGCTACCCGTTCCAGACTGCTATCATGGGAAAATGTCGGCTACCGACATTGCCCGTTCTAAAAATTAATGGTAGAATGTGCCCCTTTGGTAGCAACCCGAGTTGGGTCCTGGCTCGAGGCCTAATAGTCCCCACTTCAAATTGTGAATTCTGGGGTTATAAATAATCGATAATGAAATACAACTCTTAGTTTTTACAAACAATACAATAGAACACACATATTTTTAATTAGTTGTAAACACGTTCGAACTAGACAGTAGCACCAAACAATAACTTTAATCACTTCTGATTTAAGGAGGTAAAATTATTCTTCGAAAGTTTCAAAAGGTTACACCAAGGTTACACAAGTTACACCAATGAATGTCTTGACACTATTTACGACTTATAATATGATTTAAAACGTCAGTTTAAATTTCGAAGAACCTAAACAACATTGCAAACCTTTTTGCATTGTCACTTCAAGAAAAAAAAGATTTAACGCACTAGAAAACGCAAACAGAGATCTTCACTACGGGAAGACAGCTTACACCTCAGCTACTTAAACAACTGCAAGGTGTCTCTGAGCAAGTGATTGCTCGTTCTGTAGACTATTTAACACTTAGAATATATTCGGCATTTTTCGCCAGTAACAAACACGTGTGTCAAACTCATATGTAAGGCCAAACTCCTAAAAATACGCTCATACGTACACTCAAACTCCTCATACGTACGCTCAAATGCCTCATACATACGCTCAAACTCCTCATACGTATGGTCAAACTCCTCATGCGTACAAACTTCTCATACGTACAGCCAAACTCCTCATACATACGCTCAAACTACTCATTCGAACGCTCAAACGCCTCATATATACGCTCAAACTCCTCATACGTCTGGTCAAACTTCTCATATGTACAAACTCCTCATACGTACTGCCAAACTACACATACGCACGCTGAAACTCCTCATACGTACGGTCAAACTCCTCATACGTATGCTCAAACTCCTCATACGTACAAAACCCTGTATGGCCAAACTCCTCATACATAGGCTCAAACTCTCCATACGTACGCTCAAACGCCTCGTACATACGCTCAAATTCGTACGTACAAACTCCTCATAAGTACAGCCAAACTCCTCATACATACACTCAAACTCCTTATACATACGCTCAAACGCCTCTTACGTACGCTCAAACTCCTCATGCGTACAAACTCCTCAAACGAACAGCCAAACTCCTCATACGTATGCTCAAACTCCTCATACGTACGGTCAAACTCCTCATAAGTACAGCCAAACTCCTCATACATACACTCAAACTCCTTATACGTACGCTCAAACGCCTCTTACGTATGCTCAAACTCCTCATACGTACAAACTCCTCAAACGTACAGCCAAACTCCTCATACGTATGCTCAAATTCCTCATTAGTACGGTCAAACTCCTCATACGTACGGTCAAACTCCTCATACGTATGCTCAAACTCCTCATACGTACACACCCCTCATATGTATGGCCAAACTCCTCATACATAGGCTCAAACTCTCCATACGTACGCTCAAACGCCTCATACATACGCTCAAACTCCTCGTACGTACAAACTCCTCATAAGTACACTCAAACTCCTTATACGTACGCTCAAACGCCTCTTATGTACGCTCAAACTCCTCATACGTACAGCCAAACTCCTCCTATGTATGCTCAGACTCCTCATACGTACGGTCAAACTCCTCATAAGTACAGCCAGACTCCTCATACATACACTCAAACTCCTTATACGTACGCTCAAACTCCTCATATGTACAAACTCCTCATATGTATGGCCAAACTCCTCATACATAGGCTCAAACTCTCCATACGTACGCTCAAACGCCTCATACATACGCACAAACTCCTCATACGTACAAACTCCTCATATGTACAGCCAAACTCCTCATACATACACTCAAACTCCTTATACGTACGCTCAAACTCCTCATATGTATAAACTCCTCATATGTATGGCCAAACTCCTCATACATAGGCTCAAACTCTCCATACGTACGCTCAAACGCCTCATACATACGCTCAAACTCCTCGTACGTACAAACTCCTCATAAGTACACTCAAACTCCTTATACGTACGCTCAAACGCCTCTTATGTACGCTCAAACTCCTCATACGTACAGCCAAACTCCTCCTATGTATGCTCAGACTCCTCATACGTACGGTCAAACTCCTCATAAGTACAGCCAGACTCCTCATACATACACTCAAACTCCTTATACGTACGCTCAAACTCCTCATATGTACAAACTCCTCATATGTATGGCCAAACTCCTCATACATAGGCTCAAACTCTCCATACGTACGCTCAAACGCCTCATACATACGCACAAACTCCTCATACGTACAAACTCCTCATATGTACAGCCAAACTCCTCATACATACACTCAAACTCCTTATACGTACGCTCAAACTCCTCATATGTATAAACTCCTCATATGTATGGCCAAACTCCTCATACATAGGCTCAAACTCTCCATACGTACGCTCAAACGCCTCTTACATACGCTCAAACTCCTTATACGTACAAACTCCTCGTACATACAGCCGAACTCCTCATACGTATGCTCAAACTCCTCATACATACGCTCAAACTCCTCATACGTACGGTCAATCTCCATATGACAATAAATCAAGTGCCATAACTCTGTCGCTACTAACAAGATCTAGCTGGTTTTCGAATTTGTCCAACATTTTATTGATATACAGCGATTTGCACAACTATACATACTGATGCTTTCTACAAAATTTCGTAGAAATCCAACAAGCCGAAATTTAAAGTAAAACATTTAAAAGGACCACAACTCGGTCAAAAATCGGCGAACCGGAACAAAAGCGATATATGCACAACTAGACATCATGCCAATGCTTCCTGCTAAGTTTCGTCAAATGCCGCGTTTAAAAAAAATGAAATAATATTAATAATAATTCAAAAAACAATAGTAAAAAAAAAAAAAAATTAAAAAAAAAATTATAAAAAAAATAAAATTATAAAGTAAAAAAAAATTAAATAAAAAAAAAAATAAAAAAAAAATTAAAAAAAAAAAGGTTTAAAACTAAACCAATAATAATTACAATAAAAAAACACCTGGTTTAGATTTCTCAAGAAATGTGGCCTCTATCGTGTAAACAAGCTAAAAGTTGACGTCGGACGACAGGACGACGGACAAAGAGTGCCATGGTCACAAATAGCTCACTCTTGAGCAAGAAGTAAGTTAAAAAAAGAATAAATATGGTCATGTGCCTCTGGTTTCAAATTTGTTTCCGCACAAACGGTCAAGACGTTTGTATTTATAATCAAGCGTCGAATATGATCAAGACTAATTCAAACAAAAAAGTTGACGACGGACGACAAGACGACGGACGAAGAGTGCCATGGAACGGCAATTCCCCATCTTGCTTAGACATTTCACATACAAGTTGGTGTCGATGAGCAGAATGAACATTAGCGTTTTAACAAGCCTCTTGTTTCAGCATTTGAAGGAGCAATCTTAATATGACGTTCATAAATTATAAATCGTTAGAATTGAATTTTAAAAAAACCTTTTGAAAATCGGTTGAGAAATGAATATTTTACAGTCAAAATGATTTTTCTCATGTAAATTCCTGACTGCTGGGACAGCAAAAATTAAGAAATCTCAACTAACTTCAGTAAACCTCGATACTTTTTTATCAGAGTGTCTTACAGCTTATCCAACACATTAACACTTATTTTTGGATACAAATTCTGAAAAAAATGTTTCTCTTAACTTCTTCTGATGCAGCAGAATTTTGCATTGAAACAGCCCTATCAAAAACAACTTTTGCATATGAATTTTTTATTTCAACCGATGGAAATTCCTCGAAAACCAGGTTTTCCATAAGTTCTATAAAGTTTCGTTGAAATATTTATTTCCATATAAACTACCTACACACCACGTTTCCCTTCAATATTCCACTCCTAACTGAAGTTAATCCCCGGAAACCTTTATTTTTAGTAAAGTGACATGATCTTGACCCATTAACCTCATGCAATCCCTAGCTTCATTTCCATATAAGCTACCTACACAGTAAGTATCGTTGTAATATCTCATATTCCTAACTAAAGTTATAGCCCATAAACCATTTATTGTTCAATAACAGTGACATTGAACTTCACCCAGTGACCTCAAATGCAATCCCAAGGTTTTGTTTCAATATTTCATTCCTAACTAAAGTTATTACCCATAAACCATTTTTTTTCTAATTTTAGAAACATTGACTTGATCCCAGTGACGTCAAATGCAATCGTAAGCTTCCTTGCCATAAAAGCTACCTGAAGTTTCTTTGCAATATCTCATTCCTACCAAAAGTCACAGACATATTAATAAACAGATAGGAAACTTCCTATCTAACCAAAATATCACGTGGCACCTTAACTTTTCCTTCTATCTTCTCTCTCAATTATTCACTGATTTTGATGAGAATACATTCAAACGATTCATAGTGAATAGCAAATTGGTATTATAATACTTTATGTTTATTTTGAAAGAAAGAAATTGTATAAAAAGATGTTTAAAGTTAAAAATGTCATTTTTTTTCGCTTTTCTCTTAAAAATCAAGGTTTTGACGTAGTCAAAGTTTCCGTCAAACTCCTTTTTTGCTCTATAAGTCAGAGAAAGAAAAATGCTATCATTGGAAATAAAATTAAATTTGTGATGGTATTTGGCATGAATGAAACTTGTATCTATAAAACTCTTCATAATATGTGTGTTTAAAGTTGGGAAATAAATTGTGAAATTTTCGCACTGTGCCACGTGCAATTTAGATAATTTTCGTAGTGTCCAATCTATTTGTTATTAGGTCTGTGCAAAAGTTGATGAGCGGAAACCATTTTTCTATTTTTAATAACGGAGACCTTAATCTTCGACCTTCAAATGCGATCCCATTTTTTTCTCTCCATATAAGCTACCTGCCGAGCAAATTTCGTCGCAATATCGGACTCCTAAGAAATGTTATTGAGCGAAAACCATCTTTCTATTTTTAGTTACAGCGACCTTGACATTGATACCAATGGCCCCAAATGCAACCCCAACCTTCCTTTCCATATAAGCTACCTACCCAGCAAGTTTCATCGCAATGTCTCACTCCTAACAAAAGTTAAGTTATTGAACGGAAACCATAGCTCTCGGACCGGGGCTGGCAACCATCACATACTATTGACCGGATGACGAAGAAAGAAATATGCAAAGCTGGTATAGAAAGTACTATGAACTATTACAACTATGACTAGCTACAGAGCGACACCATCTTAAAAGCTTAAACCGTGGTGCCGATAAGTGAGAGGGTTGCAAGTAATAATCCAGAAATTACTTTTTGCCATAGACAGTTCATAAGCAGAAGTAACTTCTTTGGCGTGGTTTTAGTACATCCTCTTATACAATATCAACACATCTGTAAGTGCTATACGCCTTTGTTAGGTTGGACTGTTGTTATAACTTGGTATTTGTCTCCTTTTGGCGTTGTTAGGTTGGACTGTTGTTATAACTTGGTATTTGTCTCCTTTTGGCGTTGTTAGGTTGGACTGTTGTTATAGCTTGGTATTTGTCTCCTTTTGGCGTTGTGAGGTTGGACTGTTGTTATAACTTGGTATTTTGTCTCCTTTTCTCGTTTTTCCCAGAGGCAGTCAGTTAATAATTTCTAATATCGTAGACACCTACTATTTGGTTTTGGTAGGAGAATCTAGTTCTGTTACGTTTTTAAACAACTTGATCTTGTGTAGATGTAGCCTGAAAATAATAGAATTAAGTACAAGAAAAGGAATTGCAACAAGAAGCTAAAGAGTGCATGCACGCTCTACTGGACCCGCTGCGGCATTTTCTGCCTAATGGCAACCCTTTTATATTTGTGGTGTGGCTTTGGGCCCATTTGTCCTTGTACTTATTATTTGTTTTGAATTCGTATTTTGGTTGACTGTGTTCTAGGAATGCTACATGTCCTCTCCAACGTTTATACCTACTTTTATTATATACTTCCCAGTGAAATAGTAGATTGTATGATTAGAATGAACCTTATATTCTCATTGTTTATATTTTCCAAAAAGTAGTTCCATTTTTTCCGGCAGTGAGAATATAAGTTCTTATATTACATATTTGTCTGTGATTTGTATAGGAAATACTGGGAATAGGAAAGCTATATCTGCTCGTTTGCTCTATTATTTCGCAGTACGGAACATTGCTCGGCATTTTCCGTCAGTGGCGGGAACGCCAAATGACGTTCCGATTGTTTTACGGACGTTTTCGTCAGTTTCCGCCACTAGGAAATACTGATTAAGGAAATTAACGAAGAGTTCCGGTTCCACTTGTTTAACGTCGTTTTGGCGTTCTTGTGCAAACTAGTGTAAAAAGGCAAACTGGTGTAAAAATATTGACGCTTGGAAAGAAATTCATCACAGAATATATAATATATAGTTTAATTAACATTGTTTTGATGATACGAAAAATAATTCCCTCGTGAGAAAGTTTCTTGCGATATAGAAACTCGTGCGCAATCGCACTCGTTTCTATATCGCAAGAATCTT
Source organism: Cyrtodaria siliqua (assembly GCA_037043455.1). NCBI lineage: Eukaryota > Metazoa > Mollusca > Bivalvia > Adapedonta > Hiatellidae > Cyrtodaria > Cyrtodaria siliqua. The sequence goes on along the minus strand of JAWPHD010021144.1, from coordinate 3,808 downwards.
TCTCACTCGAGAATTATTTCCCGTATCACAACAACAATGTTAATTAAACTCAATATATTCTCACTGCCGGAAAAAATGGAACTACTTTTTTCTACATTTGCTTATAACAGTCATAATTCGTGTCAAAGTTTAGAACTATATTCTATGCGCACTAAATATATGTAAATCGCTTCACGCGCTGGCATTACTATATTTATCCGCGAATACGTTAAAGGGGAACTGTCGGAACGAAACGTATTTTCTGTTTGAAACAGTTTGGTAGTGTTGCATGATAAAAAGTAGCCTATATAATAAATAGAATATTTGTTGGTTTGTCGTGAGTATAGGATTTATTTTCATCTCGAAGTGAGAAAACTTATATTTTCTAAGTTATAAGTTTTCTCACTTCTCGAAAATAAATCCTATTTTCACTCCAAACCAACAAATATCCTCTATTTATTTTTCACAAAACAAAGATTTATTCTGTATATGCATAATTAAATACTTCAATTAAAAATAATGTTCAATATAAAACTAGCTTTCACTGATGGGACACGAACATTTTACATAAACAAGGAAAATAGCTATGCAACATCTGCTCGAAATTTCCTTATTTTGATTTTAACAAGGACAATAACTTTGCAACATATGCTCCAAATTCCCATATTTGACATTAACAAGGACAAAAACTATCCAACATATGCTCGATATTCCCTTATTTTGACTTTAACAAGGACAATAACTTTGCAACATATGGTCGAAATTCCATTATTTTGACTTTAACAAGGACAATAACTTTGCAACATATGCTCGTAATTCCCTTATTTTGAAATTAACAAGGACCATAACTTTGAAACATATGCTCGAAATTCCCTTATTTGACATCAACAAGCACAATAACTTTGCAACATGTGGTCGAAATTCCCTTATTTTGACTTTAACAAGGACAATAACCTTGCAACATATGCTCGAAATTCCCTTATTTTGAAATTAACAAGGACCATAACTTTGCAACATATGGTCGAAATTGCCTTATTTTGACTTTAACAAGGACAATAACTTTGCAACATATGGTCGAAATTCCCTTATTTTGACTTTAACAAGGACAATAACCTTGCAACATATGCTCGAAATTCCCTTATTTTGAAATGAACAAGGACCATAACTTTGCAACGTATGGTCGAAATTCCCTTATTTTGAAATTAACAAGGACAATAACTTTGCAACATATGGTCGAAATTCCCTTATTTTGAAATTAACAAGGACAATAACTATACAACATATGCTCGAAATTACCTTATTTTGAAATTAACAAGGACAATAACTTTGCAACATATGGTCGAAATTCCCTTCTTTTGAAATTAACAAGGACAATAACTATACAACATATGCTCGAAATCCCTTATTTTGAAATTAACAAGGACAATAACTTTGCAACATATGGTCGAAATTCCCTTATTTTGACTTTTCTAAGGACAATAACCTTGCAACATATGCTCGAAATTCCCTTATTTTGAAATTAACAAGGACCATAACTTTGCAACATATGCTCGAAATTCCCTTATTTTGACATTAACAAGGACAATAACCTTGCAACATATGCTCGAAATTCCCTTATTTGACATTAACAAGGACAATAACTATACAACATATGCTCGAAATTCCCTTATTTGACATTAACAAGGACAATAACTATACAACATATGCTCGAAATTCCCTTATTTGACATTAACAAGGACAATAACTATACAACATATGCTCGAAATTCCCTTATTTTAAAATTAACAAGGACAATAACCTTGCAACATATGCTCGAAATTCCCTTATTTTGAAATTAACAAGGACAATAACCTTGCAACATATGCTCGAAATTCCCTTATTTGACATTAACAAGAACAATAACTTTGCAACATATGCTCGAAATTCCCTTATTTGACATTAACAAGAACGATAACTATACAACATATGCTCGAAATTCCCTTATTTTGAAATTAACAAGGACCATAACTTTGCAACATATGCCCGAAATTCCATTATTTGACATTAACAAGAACAATAACTTTGCAACATATGCTCGAAATTCCATTATTTGACATTAACAAGGACAAGAACTATGCAACATATGCTCAAAATTCCCTTATTTTGAAATTAACAAGGACCATAACTTTGCAACATATGCTCGAAATTCCCTTATTTTGACTTTAACAAGGACCATAACTTTGCAACATTTGCTCGAAATTCCCTTATTTTGACTTTAACAAGGACAATAACTTTGCAACATATGCTCGAAATTCCCTTATTTTGAAATTAACAAGGACAATAACTATACAACATATGCTCGAAATTCCCTTATTTTGAAATTAACAAGGACAATAACTTTGCAACATATGGTCGAAATTCCCTTATTTTGAAATTAACAAGGACAATAACTATACAACATATGCTCGAAATCCCCTTTAATATTTTGAAATTAACAAGGACAATAACTTTGCAACATATGGTCGAAATTCCCTTATTTTGACTTTAATAAGGACAATAACCTTGCAACATATGCTCGAAACTCCCTTATTTTGAAATTAACAAGGACCATAACTTTGCAACATATGCTCGAAATTCCCTTATTTTGACATTAACAAGGACAATAACCTGGCAACATATGCTCGAAACTTCCTTATTTGACATTAACAAGGACAATAACTATACAACATATGCTCGAAATTCCCTTATTTGACATTAACAAGGACAATAACTATACAACATATGCTCGAAATTCCCTTATTTGACATTAACAAGGACAATAACTATACAACATATGCTCGAAATCCCCTTATTTTGAAATTAACAAGGACAATAACCTTGCAACATATGCTCGAAATTCCCTTATTTTGAAATGAACAAGAACAATAACCTTGCAACATATGCTCGAAATTCCCTTATTTGCCATTAACAAGAACAATAACTTTGCAACATATGCTCGAAATTACCTTATTTGAAATTAACAAGAACAATAACTATACAACATATGCTCGAAATTCCCTTATTTTGAAATTAACAAGGACCATAACTTTGCAACATATGGTCGAAATTCCATTATTTGACATTAACAAGGACAATAACTATACAACATATGCTCGAAATTCCCTTATTTGACATTAACAAGGACAATATCTATACAACATATGCTCGAAATTCCCTTATTTGACATTAAAAAGGACAATAACTATACAACATATGCTCGAAATTCCCTTATTTGAAAATTAACAAGGACAATAACCTTGCAACATATGCTCGAAATTCCCTTATTTTGAAATTAACAAGAACAACAACCTTGCAACATATGCTCGAAATTCCTTATATGACATTAACAAGAACAATAACTTTGCAACATATGCTCGAAATTCCCTTAATTAACATTAACAAGAACGATAACTATACAACATATGCTCGAAATTCCCTTATTTTGAAATTAACAAGGACCATAACTTTGCAACATATGCTCGAAATTCCATTATTTGACATTAACAAGAACAATAACTTGGCAACATATGCTCGAAATTCCATTATTTGACATTAACAAGGACAAGAACTATGCAACATATGCTCAAAATTCCCTTATTTTGAAATTAACAAGGACAATAACTTTACAACATATGCTCGAAATTCCCTTATTTGACATTAACAAGGACAATAACTATACAACATATGCTCGAAATTCCCTTATTTTAAAATTAACAAGGACAATAACCTTGCAACATATGCTCGAAATTCCCTTATTTTGAAATTAACAAGGACAATAACCTTGCAACATATGCTCGAAATTCCCTTATTT
>JAWPHD010021143.1:0-29237 GCA_037043455.1 Cyrtodaria siliqua | reverse complement strand
GAACATATATGTGTAAGAACTGAATATATATGCGTAAGAACTGAATATATATGCGTAAGAACTGAATATATATGCGTAAGAACTGAATATATATAGGTTAGAACGGAATATAAATGCGTAAGAACGGAATATATATGTGTAAGAACGGTATATATATGTGTAAGAACTGAATATATATGCGTAAGAACGGAATATATGTGTAAGAATATATATGTGTAAGAACGGAATATATATGTGTAAGAACTGAATATATATGTGTAAGAACTGAATATATATGCGTAACAACGGAATGTATATTCGTAAAACTGAATATATATGCGAAAGAACGGAATATATATGCGTAAGAACAGAATATATATGTAAGAACGGAATATATATGTGTAAGAACGGAATATATATGTGTAAGAACGGAATATATACGTGTAATAACGGATTATATATGTGTAAGAACGGAATATATATGTGTAAGGAAGTCGGAATATGTATGTGTAAGAACTGAATATATATGTGTAAGAACTGAATATATATGTGTAAGAACTGAATATATATGTGTAAGAACTGAATATATAAGCGTAAGAACTGAATATATATGTGTAAGAACTGAATATATATGCGTAAGAACGGAATATATATGTGTAAGAACGGAATATATATGTGTAAGAACGGAATATGTACGTGTAAGAACGGAATATATATGTGTAAGAACGGAATATATATGTGTATATATGTGGAAGAACGAAATATATATGTTTAAGAACTGAATATATATGTGTAAGAAATGAATATATATGTGTAAGAACTGATTATATATGTGTAAGAACGGAATATATATGTGTAAGATCGGAACATATATGCGTAAGAACGGAATATGTACGTGTAACAACGGAATATATATGTGTAAGAACTGAACATATATGTGTAAGAAATGAATATATATGCGTAAGAACTGAATATCTATGCGTAAGAACTGAAAATATATGCGTAAGAACTAAATATATATGTGTAAGAACTGAATATATATGCATAAAAACTGAATATATATGCGTAAGAACGGAATATATATGCGTAAGAACGGAATATATATGTGTAAGAACGGAATATATATGTGTAAGAACGGAATATATATGTGTAAGAACGGAATATATATGTGTAAGAACTGAATTTATATGTGTAAGAAGTGAATATATATGTGTAAGAACTGAATATATATATGTAAGAACGGAATATATATGTGTTAGAACGGAATATATATGTGTAAGAACGGAATATATATGTGTAAGAACGGAATATACTTGTGTAAGAACGGAATATATATGTGTAAGAACTGAATGGATATGTGTTAGAACTGAATATGTATGTGTAAGAACTGAACATGTATGCGTAAGAACGGAATATATATGTGTAAGAACGGAATATATATGTGTAAGATCGGAACATATATGCGTAAGAACGGAATATGTACGTGTAACAACGGAATATATATGTGTAAGAACTGAACATATATGTGTAAGAAATGAATATATATGCGTAAGAACTGAATATCTATGCGTAAGAACTGAAAATATATGCGTAAGAACTAAATATATATGTGTAAGAACTGAATATATATGCATAAAAACTGAATATATATGCGTAAGAACGGAATATATATGCGTAAGAACGGAATATATATGTGTAAGAACGGAATATATATGTGTAAGAACGGAATATATATGTGTAAGAACGGAATATATATGTGTAAGAACTGAATTTATATGTGTAAGAAGTGAATATATATGTGTAAGAACTGATTATATATATGTAAGAACGGAATATATATGTGTTAGAACGGAATATATATGTGTAAGAACGGAATATATATGTGTAAGAACGGAATATACTTGTGTAAGAACGGAATATATATGTGTAAGAACTGAATGGATATGTGTTAGAACTGAATATGTATGTGTAAGAACTGAACATGTATGCGTAAGAACTGAATATATATGTGTAAGAACGGAATATATATGTGTAAGAACGGAATATATATGTGTAAGAACGGAATATACTTGTGTAAGAACGGAATATATATGTGTAAGAACTGAATAGATATGTGTTAGAACTGAATATGTATGTGTAAGAACTGAACATGTATGCGTAAGAACGGAATATATATGTGTAAGAACGGAATATATATGTGTAAGAAAGGAATATGTACGTGTAAGAACGGAATATATATGTGTAAGAACGGAATATATATGTGTATATATGTGTAAGAACGGAATATATATGTGTAAGAACTGAATATATATGTGTAAGAACGGAATATATATGTGTAAGAAAGGAATATGTACGTGTAAGAACGGAATATATATGTGTAAGAACTGAACATATCTGTGTAAGAAATGAATATATATGCGTAAGAACTGAATATATATGCGTAAGAACTGAATATATATGCGTAAGAACTGAATATATATCTGTAAGAACTAAACATATATGTGTAAGAACTGAATATATATGCGTAAGAACTGAATATATTTGCGTAAGAATGGAATATATATGCGTAAGAATGGAATATATATGTGTAAGAACGGAATATGTACATGTAAGAACGGAATATATATGTGTAAGAACGGAATATTTATGTGTAAGAACTGAATATATATGTGTAAGAAGTGAATATATATGTGTAAGAACTGAATATATATGTGTAAGAACGGAATATATATGTGTAAGAACGGAATATATATGTGTAAGAACTGAATATATATGTGTAAGAATATATATGTGTAAGAACGGAATATATATGCGTAAGAACTGAACATATATGTGTAATAACTGAATATATATGCGTAAGAACTGAATATATATCTGTAAGAACTGAATATATATGTGTAAGAACTGAATATATATGCGTAAGAACTGAATATATATGCGTAAGAACTGAATATATATGCGTAAGAACGGAATATATATAGGTTAGAACGGAATATATATGTGTAAGTACGGAATATGTAAGTGTAAGAACGGAATATATATGTGTAAGAACTGAACATATATGTGTAAGAACTGAATATATATGCGTAAGAACTGAATATATATGCGTAAGAACTGAATATATATGCGTAAGAACTGAATATATATAGGTTAGAACGGAATATAAATGCGTAAGAACGGAATATATATGTGTAAGAACGGAATATATATGTGTAAGAACTGAATATATATGCGTAAGAACGGAATATATGTGTAAGAATATATATGTGTAAGAACGGAATATATATGTGTAAGAACTGAATATATATGTGTAAGAACTGAATATATATGCGTAACAACGGAATGTATATTCGTAAAACTGAATATATATGCGAAAGAACGGAATATATATGCGTAAGAACAGAATATATATGTAAGAACGGAATATATATGTGTAAGAACGGAATATATATGTGTAAGAACGGAATATATACGTGTAATAACGGATTATATATGTGTAAGAACGGAATATATATGTGTAAGAACGGAATATGTATGTGTAAGAACTGAATATATATGTGTAAGAACTGAATATATATGTGTAAGAACTGAATATATATGTGTAAGAACTGAATATATAAGCGTAAGAACTGAATATATATGTGTAAGAACTGAATATATATGCGTAAGAACGGAATATATATGTGTAAGAACGGAATATATATGTGTAAGAACGGAATATGTACGTGTAAGAACGGAATATATATGTGTAAGAACGGAATATATATGTGTATATATGTGGAAGAACGAAATATATATGTTTAAGAACTGAATATATATGTGTAAGAAATGAATATATATGTGTAAGAACTGATTATATATGTGTAAGAACGGAATATATATGTGTAAGATCGGAACATATATGCGTAAGAACGGAATATGTACGTGTAACAACGGAATATATATGTGTAAGAACTGAACATATATGTGTAAGAAATGAATATATATGCGTAAGAACTGAATATCTATGCGTAAGAACTGAAAATATATGCGTAAGAACTAAATATATATGTGTAAGAACTGAATATATATGCATAAAAACTGAATATATATGCGTAAGAACGGAATATATATGCGTAAGAACGGAATATATATGTGTAAGAACGGAATATATATGTGTAAGAACGGAATATATATGTGTAAGAACGGAATATATATGTGTAAGAACTGAATTTATATGTGTAAGAAGTGAATATATATGTGTAAGAACTGAATATATATATGTAAGAACGGAATATATATGTGTTAGAACGGAATATATATGTGTAAGAACGGAATATATATGTGTAAGAACGGAATATACTTGTGTAAGAACGGAATATATATGTGTAAGAACTGAATGGATATGTGTTAGAACTGAATATGTATGTGTAAGAACTGAACATGTATGCGTAAGAACGGAATATATATGTGTAAGAACGGAATATATATGTGTAAGATCGGAACATATATGCGTAAGAACGGAATATGTACGTGTAACAACGGAATATATATGTGTAAGAACTGAACATATATGTGTAAGAAATGAATATATATGCGTAAGAACTGAATATCTATGCGTAAGAACTGAAAATATATGCGTAAGAACTAAATATATATGTGTAAGAACTGAATATATATGCATAAAAACTGAATATATATGCGTAAGAACGGAATATATATGCGTAAGAACGGAATATATATGTGTAAGAACGGAATATATATGTGTAAGAACGGAATATATATGTGTAAGAACGGAATATATATGTGTAAGAACTGAATTTATATGTGTAAGAAGTGAATATATATGTGTAAGAACTGATTATATATATGTAAGAACGGAATATATATGTGTTAGAACGGAATATATATGTGTAAGAACGGAATATATATGTGTAAGAACGGAATATACTTGTGTAAGAACGGAATATATATGTGTAAGAACTGAATGGATATGTGTTAGAACTGAATATGTATGTGTAAGAACTGAACATGTATGCGTAAGAACTGAATATATATGTGTAAGAACGGAATATATATGTGTAAGAACGGAATATATATGTGTAAGAACGGAATATACTTGTGTAAGAACGGAATATATATGTGTAAGAACTGAATAGATATGTGTTAGAACTGAATATGTATGTGTAAGAACTGAACATGTATGCGTAAGAACGGAATATATATGTGTAAGAACGGAATATATATGTGTAAGAAAGGAATATGTACGTGTAAGAACGGAATATATATGTGTAAGAACGGAATATATATGTGTATATATGTGTAAGAACGGAATATATATGTGTAAGAACTGAATATATATGTGTAAGAACGGAATATATATGTGTAAGAAAGGAATATGTACGTGTAAGAACGGAATATATATGTGTAAGAACTGAACATATCTGTGTAAGAAATGAATATATATGCGTAAGAACTGAATATATATGCGTAAGAACTGAATATATATGCGTAAGAACTGAATATATATCTGTAAGAACTAAACATATATGTGTAAGAACTGAATATATATGCGTAAGAACTGAATATATTTGCGTAAGAATGGAATATATATGCGTAAGAATGGAATATATATGTGTAAGAACGGAATATGTACATGTAAGAACGGAATATATATGTGTAAGAACGGAATATTTATGTGTAAGAACTGAATATATATGTGTAAGAAGTGAATATATATGTGTAAGAACTGAATATATATGTGTAAGAACGGAATATATATGTGTAAGAACGGAATATATATGTGTAAGAACTGAATATATATGTGTAAAAAAAAGAAATATATATGTGTAAGAACTGAATATATATGTGTAAGAACTGAATATATATGTGTAAGAACTGAATATATATATGTGTAAGAACTGAATATATATGTGTAAGAACTGAATATATATGTGTAAGAACTGAATATATATTTGTAAGAACTGAATATATATGTGTAAGAACTGAATATATATGTGTAAGAACTGAATATATATGCGTAAGAACGGAATATATATGTGTAAGAAAGGAATATATATGTGTAAGAACGGAATATGTACGTTTAAGAACGGAATATATATGTGTAAGAACGGAATATATATGAGTATATAAGGGGAAGAACGGAATACATATGTTTAAGAACTGAATATATATGTGTAAGAAATGAATATATATGTGTAAGAACTGAATATATATGTGTAAGAACGGAATATATATGTTTAAGAACGGAATATATATGTGTAAGAACGGAATATGTACGTGTAAGAACGGAATATATATCTGTAAGAACGGAATATGTACGTGTAAGAACGGAATATGTACGTGTAAGAACGGAATATATATGTGTAAGAACGGAATATGTACGTGTAAGAACGGAATATATATGTGTAAGATTGGAATATATATGTATAAGAACGGAATATGTACGTGTAAGAACGGAATATATATGTGTAAGAACTGAACATATATGTGTAAGAAATGAATACATATGCGTAAGAACTGAATATATATGTGTAAGAATGGAATATATATGTGTAAGAAGTGAATATATATGTGTAAGAACGGAATATATATGTGTAAGAAGTGAATATATATGTGTAAGAACGGAATAGATATGTGTAAAAATGGAATATATATGTGTAAGAACTGAATATATATGTGTAAGAACTGAATATATATGCGTAAGAACGGAATATATATGTGTAAGAACGGAATATATATGTGTAAGAACGGAATATGTACGTGTAAGAACTGAATATATATGTGTAAGAGCTGAATATATATGTGTAAGAACTGAATATATATGTGTAAAAACTGAATATATATGTGTAAGAACTGAATATATATGTGTAAGAACTGAATATACGTGTAAGAACGGAATATACATGTGTAAATACGGAATATATATGTGTAAGAACGGAATATATATGTGTAAAAACGGAATATATATGTGTAAGAACTGAATATATATGTGTAGGAACTGAATATATATGCGTAAGAACTGAATATATAGGTGTAAGAACTGAATATATATGCGTAAGAATGGAATATATATGTGTATATGTGTATATATATGTGTAAGAACTGAATATATATGCGTAATAACTGAATATATATGCGTAAGAACGGAATATATATGCGTAAGAACGGAATATATACGTGTAAGAACGTAATATGTACGTGTAAGAACGAAATATATATGTGTAAGAAAGGAATATATATGTGTAAGTACGGAATATATATGTGTAAGAACTGAACATATATGTGTAAGAAATGAATATATATGCGTAAGAACTGAATATATATGCGCATGAACGGAATATATATTTGTAGTAACTGAATATATATGCGTAAAACTGAATATATATGCGTCAGAACTGAACATATATGTGTAAGAAATGAATATGTATGTGTAAGAACTGAATATATATGCTTAAGAACTGAATATATATGCGTAAAACTGAATATATATGCGAAAGAACGGAATATATATGCGTAAGAACGGAATATATGTGTGTAAGAACGGAATATATATGTGTAAGAACGGAATATATATGTGTAAGAACGGAATATATACGTGTAAGAACGTAATATATATGTGTAAGAACTGAATATATATGCGTAAGAACTGAATATATATGCGTAAGAACTGAATATATATGCGTAAAATTGAATATATATGTGTATTAACTGAATATATATGCGTAAGAACTGAATATATATGCGTAAGAACTGAATATATATGCGTAAGAAAGCAATATATATGCGTAAGAACGGAATATATATGTGTAGGAACGGAATATATATGTGTAAGAACGGAATATATATGCTTAAGAACTGAATATATATGTGTAAGAACTGAATATATATGCGTAAGAATTGAATATATATGCATAAAACTGAATATATATGCGAAAGAACGGAATATATATGCGTAAGAACGGAATATATGTGTAAGAACGGAATATATATGTGTAAGAACGGAATATATATGTGTAAGAACGGAATATATACGTGTAAGAACGGAATATATATGTGAAAGAACGGAATATATATGTGTAAGAACGGAATATATATGTGTAAAAACGGAATATGTACGTGTAAGAACGGAATATATATGTAATAACTGAACATATATGTGTAAGAAATGAATATATATGCGTAAGAACTGAATATATATTCGTAAGAACTGAATATATATGCGTAAAACTGAATATATATGCGAAAGAACGGAATATATATGCGTAAGAAAGGAATATATGTGTAAGAACGGAATATATATGTGTAAGAACGGAATATATATGTGTAAGAACGGAATATATATGTGTAAGAACTGAATATATATGTGTAAGAACTGAATATATATTTGTAAGAAAAGAATATATATGTGTAAGAACTGAAAATATATGCGTAAGAACTGAATATATATGCGTAAGAACTGAATATATATGCGTAAGAACTGAATATATATGTGTAAGAACGGAATATATATGTGTAAGAACGGAATATATATGTGTAAGAACGGAATATATGTGTAAGAATATATATGCGTAAGAACGGAATATATATGTGTAAGAACGGAATATATATGCGTAAGAACTGAATATATATGTGTAAGAACTGAATATATATGTGTAAGAACTGAATATATATGCGTAAAAACTGAATATATATGCGTAAAACTGAATATATATGCGAAAGAACGGAATATATATGCGTATGAACGGAATATATGTGTAAGAACGGAATATATATGTGTAAGAACGGAATATATATGTATAAGAACGGAATATATATGTCTAAGAACGGAATATATTTGTGTAAGAACAGAATATATATGTGTAAGAACTGAATATATAGGTGTACTAACTGAATATATTTGCGTAAGAACTGAACATATATGTGTAAGAAATGAATATATATGCGTAAAAACTGAATATATATGCGTAAGAACGGAATATTTATGTGTAAGAACGGAATATATATGTGTAAGAACGGAATATATATGCGTAAGAACTAAATATATATGTGTAAGAACGGAATATATATGTGTAAGAAGTGAATATATATGTGTAATAACGGAATATATATGTGTAAGAAGTAAATATATATGTGTAAGAACTGAATATATATGTGTAAGAACTAAATATATATGTGTAAGAACTGAATATATATATGTGTAAGAACTGAATATATATGCATAAGAACTGAATATATATGCGTAAAACTAAATATATATGCGCAAGAACTGAACGTATATGTGTAAGAAATGAATATATATCCGTAAGAACTGAATATATATGCGTAAGAACGGAATATATATGTGTAAGAACGGAATATATATGTTTGAGAACGGAATATATATGCGTAAGAACTGAATATATATGTGTAAGAACGGAATATATATGTGTAAGAACGGAACATATATGTGTAAGAACGGAATATATACGTGTAAGAACGGAATATATATGTGTAAGAACGGAATATATTTGTGTAAGAACTGAATATATATGTGTAAGAACTGAATATATATTTGTAAGAACTGAATATATATGAGATAGAACTGAATATATATGTGTAAGAACGAAATATATATGTGTAAGAACGGAATATGTACGTGTAAGAACGGAATATGTATGTGTAAGAACGGAATATATATGTATATATGTGTAAGAACGGAATATATGTGTAAGAACTGAATATATATGTGTAAGAAGTGAATATATATGAGTTAGAACTGAATATATATGCGTAAAAACGGAATATATATGAGTAACAACGGAATATATATGTGTAAGAACGGAATATATTTGTGTAAGAACTGAATATATATTTGTAAGAACTGAATATATATGTGTAAGAACTGAATATATATGATTTAGAACTGAATATATATGTGTAACAACGGAATATATATGTGTAAAAACGGAATATGTACGTGTAAGAACGGAATATGTATGTGTAAGAACGGAATATATATGTATATATGTGTAAGAACGGAATATATGTGTAAGAACTGAATATATATGTGTAAGAAGTGAATATATATCAGTTAGAACTGAATATATATGCGTAAAAATGGAATATATATGAGTAACAACGGAATATATATGTGTAAGAACGGAATATGTACGTGTAAGAACGGAATATGTATGTGTAAGAACGGAATATATATGTGTATATATGTGTAAGAACGGAATATATGTGTAAGAACTGAATATATATGTGTAAGAAGTGAATATATATGTGTAAGTACTGAATATATATGTGTAAGAACGGAATATATATGTGTAAGAACGGAATATATATGTGTAAGAACGAAATATGTACGTGTAAGAACGGAATATATATGCGTAAGAACTGAATATATATGCGTTAGAACTGAATATATAGGCGTAAGAACTGAATATATATCTGCAAGAACTGAATATATATGTGTCAGAACGGAATATATATGTGTAAGTAGTGAATATATATGTGTAAGAACTGAATATATATGAGTAAGAACGGAATATATATGTGTAAGAACGGAATATATATGTGTCAGAACTGAATATATATGCGTAAGAAATGAATATATATGCGTAAGAACGGAATATGTATGCGTAAGAACGGAATATATATGCGTAAGAACGGAATATATATGTGTAAGAACTGAATATATATGTGAAAGAACGGAATATAAGTGTAAGAATATATATGTGTAAGAACGGAATATATATGCGTAAGAACTGAATATATATGTGTAAGAACTGAATATATATGTGTAAGAACTGAATATATATGCGTAACAACGGAATGTGTATGCGTAAAACTGAATATATATGCGAAAGAACGGAATATATATGCGTAAGAACATAATATATTTGTAAGAACGGAATATATATTTGTAAGAACGGAATATATATGTGTAAGAACTGAATATATATGCGTAACAACTGAATATATTTGCGTAAAACTGAATATATATGGGAAAGAACGGAATATATATGCGTAAAAACGGAATATATGTGTAAGAACGGAATATATATGTGTAAGAACGGAATATACATGTGTAAAAACGGAATATATACGTGTAAGAACGGAATATATATGTGTAAGAACGGAATATATATGTGTAAGAACGGAATATATATGTGTAAAAACGGAACATATATGTGTAAGAACTGAATATATATGTGTAAGAACTGAATATATATGCGTAAGAACTGAATATATATGTAAGAACTGAATATATATGTGTAAGAACTGAATATATATGCGTAAGAACGGAATATATATGTGTAGAAACGGAATATATATGTGTAAGAACGGAATATATATGTGTAAGAACGGAATAAATATGTGTAAGGACGGAATATAAATGTGTAAGAACTGAATATATATGCGTAAGAACTGAATATATATGCGTAAGAACTGAATATATATGTGTAAGAATGGAATATATATGTGTAAGAAGTGAATATATATGTGTAAGAACGGAATATATATGTGTAAGAAGTGAATATATATGTGTAAGAACGGAATATATATGTGTAAAAACGGAATATATATGTGTAAGAACTGAATATACATGTGTAAGAACTGAATATATATGCGTAAGAACGGAATATATATGTCTAAGAACGGAATATATATGTGTAAGAACGGAATATGTACGTGTAAGAACGGAATATATATGTGTAAGAGCTGAATATATATAAGTAAGAACGGAATATATATGTGTAAGAATGGAATATACATGTGTAAGAACGTAATATGTACGTGTAAGAACGGAATATATATGTGTAAGAACGGAATATATATGTGTATATACGTCGAAGATCGGAATATATATGTTTAAGAACTATATATGTGTGTAAGAAATGAATATATATGTGGAAGAACGGAATATATATGTGTAAGAACGGAATATATATGTGTAAGAACGGAATATGTACGTGTAAGAACGGAATATATATGTGTAAGAACGGAATATGTACGTGTAAGAACGGAATATATATGTGTAAGAACGGAATATATATGTGTAAGAAGTGAATATATATGTGTAAGAACGGAATATATGTGTAAGAACGGAATATGTACGTGTAAGAACGGAATATATATGTTTAAGAACTGAACATATATGTGTAAGAACTGAATATATATGCATAGGAACGGAATATATATTTGTAGTAACTGAATATATATGCGTAAAACTGAATATATATGCCTAAGAACTGAACATATATGAGTAAGAAATGAATGTATATGCGTAAGAACTGAATATATATGCGTAAGAACGGAATATATATGTGTAAGAACGGAATATATATTCGTAAGAACTGAATATATGTGAGTAAGAACGGAAAATATATGTGTAAGAACGGAATATATATGTGTAAGAACGGAATACATACGTGTAAAAACGGAATATATATGTGTAAGAACTGAATATATATGTGTAAGAACGGAGTATATATGTGTAAGAACGGAATATGTACGTGTAAGAATGCAATATATAGGTGTTAGAAATGAACATATATGTGTAAGAAATGAATATATATGCGTAAGAACTAAATATATATGCGTAAGAACTGAATATATATGTGTAAGAACTGAATATATATGTGTAAGAACTGAATATATATGCGTAAGAACGGAATATATATGTGTAAGAACGGAATATATATGTGTAAGAACGGAATATATATGTGTAAGAACGGAATATGTACGTGTAAGAACGGAATATATATGTGTAAGAACGGAATATATATGTGTAAGAAGTGAATATATATGTGTAAGAATTGAATATATATGTGTAAGAACGGAATATATATGTGTAAGAAGTGAATATATATGTGTAAGAATTGAATATATATGTGTAAGAACGGAATATATATGTGTAAGAACGGAATAAATATGTGTAAGGACGGAATATATATGTGTCAGAACTGAATATATATGTGTAAGAACTGAATATATATGTGTAAGAACTGAATATATATGTGTAAGAACTGAATATATATGCGTAAGAACGGAATATATATGCGTAAGAACTGAATATATATGCGTAAGAACGGAATATATATGCGTAAAAATGAATATATATGGGAAAGAACGGAATATATATGCATAAGAACGGAATATATGTGTAAGAACGGAATATACATGTGTAAGAACGGAATATACATGTGTAAGAACGGAATATATATGTGTAAGAACGGAATATACATGTGTAAGAACGTAATATATACGTGTTAGAACGGAATATATATGTGTAAGAACAGAGTATACATGTGTAAGAACGGAATATATATGTGTAAAAACGGAATATATATGTGTAAGAACTGAATATATATTTTTAAGAACTGAATATATATGCGTAAGAACTGAATATATCTGTGTAAGAACTGAATATATATGTGTAAGAACTGAACATATATGCGTAAGAACTAAATATATATGTGTAAGAACTGAATATATATGCATAAAAACTGAATATACATGCGTAAGAACGGAATATATATGCCTAAGAACGGAATATATATGTGTAAGAACGGAATATATATGTGTAAGATCGGAATATATATGTGTAAGAACGGAATATATATGTGTAAGAACGGAATATATATGTGTAAGAACGGAATATATATGTGTAAGAACTGAATAGACATGTGTAAGAACTGTATATATATGTGTAGGAACAGAATATATATGCGTAAGAACGGAATATATATGTGTAAGAACGGAATATATATGTGTAAGAACGGAATATATGTGTATGAATATATATGTGTAAGAACGGAATATATATGCGTAAGAACTGAATATATATGTGTAAGAACTGAATATATATGTGTAAGAACTGAATATATATGCGTAACAACGGAATCTATATGCGTAAAACTGAATATATATGCGAAAGAACGGAATATATATGCGTAAGAACAGAATATATATGTAAGAACGGAATATATATGTGTAAGAACGGAATATATATGTGTAAGAACGGAATATATACGTTTAATAACGGATTATATATTTGTAAGAACGGAATATATATGTGTAAGAACGGAATATATATGTGTAAGAACTGAATATATATGCTTAAGAACTGAATATATATGCGTAAGAACTAAATATATATGTGTAAGAACTGAATATATATGCATAAAAACTGAATATACATGCGAAAGAACGGAATATATAAGCCTAAGAACGGAATATATATGTGTAAGAACGGAATATATATGTGTAAGAACGGAATATATATGTATAATAACGGAATATATATGTGTAAGAAATGAATATATATGTGTAAGAAGTGAATATATATGTGTAAGAACGGAATATATATGTGTAAGAACGGAATATATATGTGTAAGAACGGAATATATATGTGTAAGAACGGAATATATATGTGTAAGAACGGAATATATATGTGTAAGAACTGAATAGACATGTGTAAGAACTGAATATATATGTGTAGGAACTGAATATATATGGGTAAGAACGGAATATATATGTGTAACAATGTAATATGTATGTGTAAGAAAGGAATATGTGCGTGTAAGAACGGAAAATATATGTGTAAGTACTGAATATATATGTGTATATATGTGTAAGAACGGAATATATATGTGTAAGAACTGAATATATATGTGTAAGAAATGAATATATATGTGTAAGAACTGAACATATATGCGTAAGAACTGAATATATATGCGTAAGAACTGAATATATATGTGTAAGAACTGAATATATATGTGTAAGAACTGAATATATATGAGTAAGAACTGAATATATATGCGTAAGAACTGAATATATATGCGTAAGAACGGAATATATATAGGTTAGAACGGAATATATATGCGTAAGAACGGAATATATATGTGTAAGAACGGAATATATATGTGTAAGAACTGAATATATATGTGTAAGAACGGAATATATGTGTAAGAATATATATGTGTAAGAACGGAATATATATGCCTAAGAACTGAACATATATGTGTAATAACTGAATATATATGCGTAAGAACTGAATATATATCTGTAAGAACTGAATATATATGTGTAAGAACTGAATATATATGCGTAAGAACTGAATATATATGCGTAAGAACTGAATATATATGCGTAAGAACGGAATATATATAGGTTAGAACGGAATATATATGTGTAAGTACGGAATATGTAAGTGTAAGAACGGAATATATATGCCTAAGAACGGAATATATATGTGTAAGAACGGAATATATATGTGTAAGAACGGAATATATATGTGTAAGAACGGAATATATATGTGTAAGAACGGAATATATATGTGTAAGAACTGAATAGACATGTGTAAGAACTGAATATATATTTTTAAGAACTGAATATATATGCGTAAGAACTGAATATATCTGTGTAAGAACTGAATATATATGTGTAAGAACTGAATATATATGCGTTAGAACGGAATATATATGCGTAACATCGGAATGTATATGCTTAAAACTGAATATATATGCGAAAGAACGGAATATATATGCGTAAGAACAGAATATATGTGTAAGACCGGAATATATATGTGTAAGAATGGAAAATATATGTGTAAGAACGGAATATATACGTGTAAGAACGGAATATATATGTGTAAGAACGGAATATATATGTGTAAGAAAGGAATATGTGCGTGTAAGAACGGAAAATATATGTGTAAGTACTGAATATATATGTGTATATATGTGTAAGAACGGAATATATATGTGTAAGAACTGAATATATATGTGTAAGAACCGAATATATATATGTAAGAACTAAATATATATGTGTAAGAACGGAATATATATGTGTAAGAACGGAATATGTACGTGTAAGAACGGAATATATATGTGTAAGAAGGGAATATATATGTGTATATATGTGGAAGAACGGAATATATATGTTTAAGAACTGAATATATATGTGTAAGAAATGAATATATATGTGTAAGAACTGATTATATATGTGTAAGAACGGAATATATATGTGTAAGATCGGAACATATATGCGTAAGAACGGAATATGTACGTGTAACAACGGAATATATATGTGTAAGAACTGAACATATATGTGTAAGAAATGAATATATATGCGTAAGAACTGAATATCTATGCGTAAGAACTGAAAATATATGCGTAAGAACTAAATATATATGTGTAAGAACTGAATATATATGCATAAAAACTGAATATATATGAGTAAGAACGGAATATATAGGCGTAAGAACGGAATATATATGTGTAAGAACGGAATATATATGTGTAAGAACGGAATATATATGTGTAAGAACGGAATATATATGTGTAAGAACTGAATTTATATGTGTAAGAAGTGAATATATATGTGTAAGAACTGAATATATATATGTAAGAACGGAATATATATGTGTAAGAACGGAATATATATGTGTAAGAACCGAATATATATGTGTAAGAACGGAATATATATGTGTAAGAACGGAATATATATGTGTAAGAACTGAATAGATATGTGTTAGAACTGAATATGTATGTGTAAGAACTGAACATGTATGCGTAAGAACGGAATATATATGTGTAAGAACGGAATATATATGTGTAAGAAAGGAATATGTACTTGTAAGAACGGAATATATATGTGTAAGAACGGAATATATATGTGTATATATGTGTAAGAACGGAATATATATGTGTAAGAACTGAATATATATGTGTAAGAACGGAATATATATGTGTAAGAAAGGAATATGTACGTGTAAGAACGGAATATATATGTGTAAGAACTGAACATATCTGTGTAAGAAATGAATATATATGCGTAAGAACTGAATATATATGCGTAAGAACTGAATATATATGCGTAAGAACTGAATATATATCTGTAAGAACTAAACATATATGTGTAAGAACTGAATATATATGCGTAAGAACTGAATATATATGCGTAAGAATGGAATATATATGCGTAAGAATAGAATATATATGTGTAAGAACGGAATATGTACATGTAAGAACGGAATATATATGTGTAAGAACGGAATATTTATGTGTAAGAACTGAATATATATGTGTAAGAAGTGAATATATATGTGTAAGAACTGAATATATATGTGTAAGAACGGAATATATATGTGTAAGAACGGAATATATATGTCTAAGAACTGAATATATATGTGTAAAAAAAAGAAATATATATGTGTAAGAACTGAATATATATGTGTAAGAACTGAATATATATGTGTAAGAACTGAATATATATATGTGTAAGAACTGAATATATATGTGTAAGAACTGAATATATATGTGTAAGAACTGAATATATATTTGTAAGAACTGAATATATATGTGTAAGAACTGAATATATATGTGTAAGAACTGAATATATATGCGTAAGAACGGAATATATATGTGTAAGAAAGGAATATATATGTGTAAGAACGGAATATGTACGTTTAAGAACGGAATATATATGTGTAAGAACGGAATATATATGAGTATATAAGGGGAAGAACGGAATACATATGTTTAAGAACTGAATATATATGTGTACGAAATGAATATATATGTGTAAGAACTGAATATATATGTGTAAGAACGGAATATATATGTTTAAGAACGGAATATATATGTGTAAGAACTGAATATGTACGTGTAAGAACGGAATATATATCTGTAAGAACGGAATATGTACGTGTAAGAACGGAATATGTACGTGTAAGAACGTAATATATATGTGTAAGAACGGAATATGTACGTGTAAGAACGGAATATATATGTGTAAGAACGGAATATATATGTGTAAGAAGTGAATATATATGTGTAAGAACGGAATATATATGTGTAAGATTGGAATATATATGTGTAAGAACGGAATATGTACGTGTAAGAACGGAATATATATGTGTAAGAACTGAACATATATGTGTAAGAAATGAATACATATGCGTAAGAACTGGATATATATGTGTAAGAATGGAATATATATGTGTAAGAAGTGAATATATATGTGTAAGAACGGAATATATATGTGTAAGAAGTGAATATATATGTGTAAGAACGGAATAGATATGTGTAAAAACGGAATATATATGTGTAAGAACAGAATATATATGTGTAAGAACTGAATATATATGCGTAAGAACGGAATATATATGTGTAAGAACGGAATATATATGTGTAAGAACGGAATATGTACGTGTAAGAACTGAATATATATGTGTAAGAGCTGAATATATATGTGTAAGAACTGAATATATATGTGTAAAAACTGAATATATATGTGTAAGAACTGAATATATATGTGTAAGAACTGAATATACGTGTAAGAACGGAATATACATGTGTAAATACGGAATATATATGTGTAAGAACGGAATATATATGTGTAAAAACGGAATATATATGTGTAAGAACTGAATATATATGTGTAGGAACTGAATATATATGCGTAAGAACTGAATATATATGTGTAAGAACTGAATATATATGCGTAAGAATGGAATATATATGTGTAAGAACTGAATATATATGCGTAACAACGGAATATGTACGTGTAAGAACGGAATATATATGTGTATATGTGTGTATATATATGTGTAAGAACTGAATATATATGCGTAAGAACTGAATATATATGCGTAAGAACGGAATATATATGCGTAAGAACGGAATATATACGTGTAAGAACGTAATATGTACGTGTAAAAACGAAATATATATGTGTAAGAAAGGAATATATATGTGTAAGTACGGAATATATATGTGTAAGAACTGAACATATATGTGTAAGAAATGAATATATATGCGTAAGAACTGAATATATATGCGTATGAACGGAATATATATTTGTAGTAACTGAATATATATGCGTAAAACTGAATATATATGCGTCAGAACTGAACATATATGTGTAAGAAATGAATATGTATGTGTAAGAACTGAATATATATGCTTAAGAACTGAATATATATGCGTAAAACTGAATATATATGCGAAAGAACGGAATATATATGCGTAAGAACGGAATATATGTGTGTAAGAACGGAATATATATGTGTAAGAACGGAATATATGTGTAAGAACGGAATATATACGTGTAAGAACGTAATATATATGTGTAAGAACTGAATGTATATGCTTAAGAACTGAATATATGCGTAAGAACTGAATATATATGCGTAAAATTGAATATATATGTGTATTAACTGAATATATATGCGTAAGAACTGAATATATATGCGTAAGAACTGAATATATATGCGTAAGAAAGCAATATATATGCGTAAGAACGGAATATATATGTGTAAGAACGGAATATATATGTGTAATAACGGAATATATATGCTTAAGAACTGAATATATATGTGTAAGAACTGAATATATATGCGTAAGAATTGAATATATATGCATAAAACTGAATATATATGCGAAAGAACGGAATATATATGCGTAAGAACGGAATATATGTGTAAGAACGGAATATATATGTGTAAGAACGGAATATATATGTGTAAGAACGGAATATATACGTGTAAGAACGGAATATATATGTGAAAGAACGGAATATATATGTGTAAGAACGGAATATATATGTGTAAAAACGGAATAAATATGTGTAAGACCTGAATATATATGTGTAAGAACGGAATATATACGTGTAAGAACGGAATATACACGTGTAAGAACGGAATATATATGTGTAAGAACGGAATATATATGCATTAGAACGGAATATATATGCGTAAGAACTGAACATATATGCGTAAGAACTGAACATATAAGCGTAAGAACTGAATATATATGTGTAAGAACGGAATATATATGCGTAAGAACTGAATATATATGTGTAAGAACTGAATATATATATGCGTAAGAACGGAATATATATGCGTAAAAACGGAATATTTATGTGTAAGAACGGAATATATATATGTGTAAGAACGGAATATGTACGTGTAAGAACGGAATATATATGTGTATATATGTGTAAGAACGGAATATATGTGTAAGAATATATATGCGTAAGAACGGAATATATATGTGTAAGAACTGAATATGTATGTGTAAGAATTGAATATATATGTGTAAGAACTGAATATATTTGTGTAAGAACGGAATATATATGTGTAAGAAGTGAATATATATGTGTAAGAACGGAATATATATGTGTAAGATTGGAATATATATGTGTAAGAACGGAATATGTACGTGTAAGAACGGAATATATATGTGTAAGAACTGAACATATATGTGTAAGAAATGAATACATATGCGTAAGAACTGGATATATATGTGTAAGAATGGAATATATATGTGTAAGAAGTGAATATATATGTGTAAGAACGGAATATATATGTGTAAGAAGTGAATATATATGTGTAAGAACGGAATAGATATGTGTAAAAACGGAATATATATGTGTAAGAACAGAATATATATGTGTAAGAACTGAATATATATGCGTAAGAACGGAATATATATGTGTAAGAACGGAATATATATGTGTAAGAACGGAATATGTACGTGTAAGAACTGAATATATATGTGTAAGAGCTGAATATATATGTGTAAGAACTGAATATATATGTGTAAAAACTGAATATATATGTGTAAGAACTGAATATATATGTGTAAGAACTGAATATACGTGTAAGAACGGAATATACATGTGTAAATACGGAATATATATGTGTAAGAACGGAATATATATGTGTAAAAACGGAATATATATGTGTAAGAACTGAATATATATGTGTAGGAACTGAATATATATGCGTAAGAACTGAATATATATGTGTAAGAACTGAATATATATGCGTAAGAATGGAATATATATGTGTAAGAACTGAATATATATGCGTAACAACGGAATATGTACGTGTAAGAACGGAATATATATGTGTATATGTGTGTATATATATGTGTAAGAACTGAATATATATGCGTAAGAACTGAATATATATGCGTAAGAACGGAATATATATGCGTAAGAACGGAATATATACGTGTAAGAACGTAATATGTACGTGTAAAAACGAAATATATATGTGTAAGAAAGGAATATATATGTGTAAGTACGGAATATATATGTGTAAGAACTGAACATATATGTGTAAGAAATGAATATATATGCGTAAGAACTGAATATATATGCGTAAGAACGGAATATATATTTGTAGTAACTGAATATATATGCGTAAAACTGAATATATATGCGTCAGAACTGAACATATATGTGTAAGAAATGAATATGTATGTGTAAGAACTGAATATATATGCTTAAGAACTGAATATATATGCGTAAAACTGAATATATATGCGAAAGAACGGAATATATATGCGTAAGAACGGAATATATGTGTGTAAGAACGGAATATATATGTGTAAGAACGGAATATATGTGTAAGAACGGAATATATACGTGTAAGAACGTAATATATATGTGTAAGAACTGAATGTATATGCTTAAGAACTGAATATATGCGTAAGAACTGAATATATATGCGTAAAATTGAATATATATGTGTATTAACTGAATATATATGCGTAAGAACTGAATATATATGCGTAAGAACTGAATATATATGCGTAAGAAAGCAATATATATGCGTAAGAACGGAATATATATGTGTAAGAACGGAATATATATGTGTAATAACGGAATATATATGCTTAAGAACTGAATATATATGTGTAAGAACTGAATATATATGCGTAAGAATTGAATATATATGCATAAAACTGAATATATATGCGAAAGAACGGAATATATATGCGTAAGAACGGAATATATGTGTAAGAACGGAATATATATGTGTAAGAACGGAATATATATGTGTAAGAACGGAATATATACGTGTAAGAACGGAATATATATGTGAAAGAACGGAATATATATGTGTAAGAACGGAATATATATGTGTAAAAACGGAATATATATGTGTAAGACCTGAATATATATGTGTAAGAACGGAATATATACGTGTAAGAACGGAATATACACGTGTAAGAACGGAATATATATGTGTAAGAACGGAATATATATGCATTAGAACGGAATATATATGCGTAAGAACTGAACATATATGCGTAAGAACTGAACATATAAGCGTAAGAACTGAATATATATGTGTAAGAACGGAATATATATGCGTAAGAACTGAATATATATGTGTAAGAACTGAATATATATATGCGTAAGAACGGAATATATATGCGTAAAAACGGAATATTTATGTGTAAGAACGGAATATATATATGTGTAAGAACGGAATATGTACGTGTAAGAACGGAATATATATGTGTATATATGTGTAAGAACGGAATATATGTGTAAGAATATATATGCGTAAGAACGGAATATATATGTGTAAGAACTGAATATGTATGTGTAAGAATTGAATATATATGTGTAAGAACTGAATATATTTGTGTAAGAACTGAATATATATGTGTAAGAACTGAATATATATGTGTAAGAACTGAATATATATGCGTAAGAACTGAATATATATGCATAAGAACTGAATATATATGCGTAAGAAAGGAATATATATGTATAAGAACGGAATATATATGTGTAAGTACTGAATATATATGTGTAAGAACGGAATATATGTGTAAGAATATATATGCGTGAGAACGGAATATATATGTTGTAAGAACGGAATATATATGCGTAAGAACTGATTATATATGTGTAAGAACTGAATATATATGTGTAAGAACTGAATATATATGCGTAAGAACTGAATATATATGCGTAAAACTGAATATATATATCCGTAAAAACGGAATATGTACGTGTAAGAACGGAATATATATTTGTAAGAACGGAATATATATGCGTAAGAACTGAATATATATGAGTAAGAACTGAATATATATGTGTAAGAACTGAATATATATGCATAAGAACTGAATATATATGCGTATAACTGAATATATATGCGAAAGAACGGAATATATATGCGTAAGAATATATATGCGTATGAACGGAATATATATGTGTAAGAACGGAATATATCTGCGTAAGAAATCAATATATATGCGTAAAACTGAATATATATGCGAAAGAACGGAATATATATGCGTAAGAACGGAATATATGTGTAAGAACGGAATATATATGTGTAAGAACGGAATATATACGTGTAAGGACGGAATATATATGTGTAAGTACGGAATACATACGTGTAAAAACGGAATATATATGTGTAAGAACTGAATATATGTGTGTAAGAACTGACTATATAACTGTAAGAACTGAATATATATGCAAAAGAACTGAATATATATGCGTAAGAACTGAATATATATGCGTAAGAACTGAATATATATGCGTAAGAACTGAATATATATGCGTAAAACTGAATATATATGTGTAAGAACTGAATATATATGCGTAAGAACTGAATATATATGCGTAAGAACGGAATATATATGCGTAGTAAGAATATGCGTAAGAACGGAATATATATGCGTAAGAACGGAATATATATGTGTAAGAACTGAAAATATATGTGTAAGAACGGAATATATATGTGTAAGAACGGAATATATATGTGTAAGAACTGAATATATATGTGTAAGAAGTGAATATATATGTGTAAGAACGGAATATATATTTGTAAAAACGGAATATATATGTGTAAGAACGGAATATATCTGCGTAAGAAATCAATATATATGCGTAAAACTGAATATATATGCGAAAGAACGGAATATATATGCGTAAGAACGGAATATATGTGTAAGAACGGAATATATATGTGTAAGAACGGAATATATATGTGTAAGAACGGAATACATATGTGTAAGAACGGAATATATACGTGTAAGCACGGAATATATATGTGTAAGTACGGAATACATACGTGTAAAAACGGAATATATATGTGTAAGAACTGAATATATATGTGTAAGAACTGACTATATATCTGTAAGAACTGAATATATATGCGAAAGAACTGAATATATATGCGTAAGAACGGAATATATATGCGTTAGAACTGAATATATATGCGTAAGAACTGAATATATATGCTTAAAACTGAATATATATGTGTAAGAACTGAATATATATGAGTAAGAACTGAATATATATGCGTAAGAACTGAATATATATGCGTAAGAAAGCAATATATATGCGTAAGTACGGAATATATATGTGTAAGAACGGAATATATATGTGTAAGAACGGAATATATATGCTTAAGAACTGAATATATATGATTAAGAACTCAATATATATGCGTAAGAATTGAATATATATGCATAAAACTGAATATATATGCGAAAGAACGGAATATATATGCGTAAGAACGGAATATATATGCGTAAGAACTGAACATATATGCGTAAGAACTGAACATATAAGCGTAAGAACTGAATATATATGTGTAAGAACGGAATATATATGCGTAAGAACTCAATATATATGTGTAAGAACTGAATATATATATGCGTAAGAACGGAATATATATGCGTAAAAACGGAATATATGTGTAAGAACGGAATATATATGTGTAAGAACGGAATATATATGTGTAAGAACGGAATACATATGTGTAAGAACGGAATATATACGTGTAAGCACGGAATATATATGTGTAAGTACGGAATACATACGTGTAAAAACGGAATATATATGTGTAAGAACTGAATATATATGTGTAAGAACTGATTATATATGTGTAAGAACTGAATATATATGTGTAAGAACTGAATATATATGCTTAAGAACTGAATATATATGCGTAAAATTGAATATATATATCCGTAAGAACGGAATATGTACGTGTAAGAACGGAATATATATGTGTAAGAACGGAATATATATGCGTAAGAACTGAATATATATGAGTAAGAACTGAATATATATGTGTAAGAACGGAATATATATGTGTAAGTACTGAATATATACGTGTAAGAACGGAATATATGTGTAAGAATATATATGCATGAGAACGGAATATATATGTGTAAGAACGGAATATATATGCGTAAGAACTGATTATATATGTGTAAGAACTGAATATATATGTGTAAGAACTGAATATATATGCGTAAGAACTGAATATATATGCGTAAAATTGAATATATATATCCGTAAGAACGGAATATGTACGTGTAAGAACGGAATATATATGTGTAAGAACGGAATATATATGCGTAAGAACTGAATATATATGAGTAAGAACTGAATATATATGTGTAAGAACTGAATATATATGCATAAGAACTGAATATATATGCGTATAACTGAATATATATGCGAAATAACGGAATATATATGCGTAAGAATATATATGCGTATGAACGGAATATATATGTGTAAGAACGGAATATATCTGCGTAAGAAATCAATATATATGCGTCAAACTGAATATATATGCGAAAGAACGGAATACATATGCGTAAGAACGGAATATATGTGTAAGAACGGAATGTATATGTGTAAGAACGGAATATATATGTGTAAGAACGGAATATATACGTGTAAGAACGGAATATATATGTGTAAGAACTGAATATATATGTGTAAGAACTGACTATATAACTGTAAGAACTGAATATATATGCGAAAGAACTGAATATATATGCGTAAGAACTGAATATATATGCGTAAGAACTGAATATATATGCGTAAGAACTGAATATATATGCGTAAAACTGAATATATATGTGTAAGAACTGAATATATATGCGTAAGAACTGAATATATATGCGTAAGAACGGAATATATATGCGTAGTAAGAATATGCGTAAGAACGGAATATATATGCGTAAGAACGGAATATATATGTGTAAGAACTGAAAATATATGTGTAAGAACGGAATATATATTTGTAAGAACGGAATATATATGTGTAAGAACGGAATATATATGTGTAAGAAGTGAATATATATGTGTAAGAACGGAATATATATGTGTAAAAACGGAATATATATGTGTAAGAACGGAATATATCTGCGTAAGAAATCAATATATATGCGTAAAACTGAATATATATGCGAAAGAACGAAATATATATGCGTAAGAACGGAATATATGTGTAAGAACGGAATATATATGTGTAAGAACGGAATATATATGTTTAAGAACGGAATATATACGTGTAAGAACGGAATATATAAGTGTAAGAACGGAATATATATGTGTAAGAAGTGATTATATATGTGTAAGAACGGAATATATATGTGTAAAAACGGAATATATATGTGTAAGAACGGAATATATACGTGTAAGAACGGAATATATACGTGTAAGAACGGAATATATATGTGTAAAAACGGAATATATATGTGTAAGAACGGAATATTTACGTGTAAGAACGGAATATATACGTGTAAGAACGGAATATATATATGTAAGAACTGAATATATATGCGTAAGAACTGAATATATATGCGTAAAAACTGAATATATATGCATAAGAACTGAATATATGCGTAAGAACTGAATATATATGCGTAAGAACTGAATATATATGCGTAAGAACTGAACATATATGCGTAAGAACTGAATATATATGCGTAAGAACTGAACATATATGCGTAAGAACTGAACATATATGCGTAAGAACTGAATCTATATGCGTAAGAACGGAATATATATGTGTAAGAACGGAATATGTATGTGTAAGAACGGAATATATATTTGTAAGAACGGAATATATATGCGTAAGAACGGAATATATATGTGTAAGAACGGAATATGTATGTGTAAGAACGGAATATATATTTGTAAGAACGGAATATATATGTGTAAGATCGAAATATATATGTGTAAGAATGGAAGATATATGTGTAAGAACGGAATATATATGTGTAAGAACGGAATATGTATGTGTAAGAACGGAATATATATGTGTAAGAACGGAATATATATGTGTAAGAACGGAATATATGTGAAAGAACATATATGCGTAAGAACGGAATATATATGTGTAAGAAAGGAATATATATGCGTAAGTACTGAATATATATGTGTAAGAATTGAACATATATGCGTAAGAACTGAATATATATGCATAAGAACTGAATATATATGTGTAAGTACTGAATATATCTGCGTAAGAACTGAATATATATGCGTAAAACTGAATATATATATGTAAGAACTGAATATATATGCGTTAGAACTAAATATATATGCGTAAGAACGGAATATATATGTGTAAGAACGGAATATATATGAGTAAGAACGGAATATATATGTGTAAGCACGGAATATATATGTAGAAGAACGGAATATATATGTGTAAGAACGGAATATATATGTGTAAGAACGGAATATATATGTGTAAGAACTGAATATATATGTGTAAGAACTGCATATATATGCGTAAAACTGAATACATATGCGTAAGAACTGAATATATATGCGTAAGAACTGAATATATATGCGTAAAACTGAATATATATGCGTAAAACTGAATATATATGCGAAAGAACGGAATATATATGCGTAAGAATGAAATATATGTGTAAGAAAGGAATATATATGTGTAAGAACGGAATATATATGTGTAAGAACGGAATAAATATGTGTAAGAACGGAATATATATGTGTAAGAACTGAAAATATATGTGTAAGAACTGATTATATATATGCGTAAGAACTGAATATATATATGCGTAAGAACTAAATATATATGCGTAAGAACTGAATATATATGCGTAAGAACTGAATATATATGCGTAACAACGGAATATATATGCGTAAGAACTGAATATATATGCGTAAGAACGCAATATATATGTGTAAGAACGGAATATATATGTGTAAGAACTGAATATATATGTGTAAGAACTGAATATATATGCGTAAGAACTGAATATATATGCGTAAAACTGAATATATATATCCGTAAAAACGGAATATGTACGTGTAAGAACGGAATATATATGTGTAAGAACGGAATATATATGCGTAAGAACTGAATATATATGAGTAAGAACTGAATATATATGTGTAAGAACTGAATATATATGCATAAGAACTGAATATATATGCGTATAACTGAATATATATGCGAAAGAACGGAATATATATGCGTAAGAATATATATGTGTATGAACGGAATATATATGTGTAAGAACGGAATATATCTGCGTAAGAAATCAATATATATGCGTAAAACTGAATATGTATGCGAAAGAACGGAATATATATGCGTAAGAACGGAATATATGTGTAAGAACGGAATATATATGTGTAAGAACGGAATATATACGTGTAAGAACGGAATATATATGTGTAAGTACGGAATACATACGTGTAAAAACGGAATATATATGTGTAAGAACTGAATATATGTGTGTAAGAACTGACTATATAACTGTAAGAACTGAATATATATGCGAAAGAACTGAATATATATGCGTAAGAACTGAATATATATGCGTAAGAACTGAATATATATGCGTAAAACTGAATATATATGTGTAAGAACTGAATATATATGCGTAAGAACTGAATATATATGCGTAAGAACGTAATATATATGCGTAGTAAGAATATGCGTAAGAACGGAATATATATGCGTAAGAACGGAATATATATGTGTAAGAACTGAAAATATATGTGTAAGAACGGAATATATATGTGTAAGAACGAAATATATATGTGTAAGAACTGAATATATATGTGTAAGAAGTGAATATATATGTGTAAGAACGGAATATGTATGTGTAAGAACGGAATAAATATGTTTAAGAACGGAATATATATGCGTAAGAACGGAATATATATGTGTAAGAACGGAATATATATGCGAAAGAACGGAATATATATGCGTAAGAACGGAATATATGTGTAAGAACGGAATATATATGTGTAAGAACGGAATATATATGTGTAAGAACGGAATACATATGTGTAAGAACGGAATACATACGTGTAAAAACGGAATATATATGTGTAAGAACTGAATATATATGTGTAAGAACTGACTATATATCTGTAAGAACTGAATATATATGCGAAAGAACTGAATATATATGCGTAAGAACGGAATATATATGCGTAAGAACTGAATGTATATGCGTAAGAACTGAATATATATGCGTAAAAATGAATATATATGTGTAAGAACTGAATATATATGCGTAAGAACTGAATATATATGCGTAAGAACGGAATATATATGTGTAAGAACTGAAAATATATGTGTAAGAACGGAATATATATGTGTAAGAACGGAATATATATGTGTTAGAACGGAATATATATGTGTAAGAAGT
>JAWPHD010021142.1:0-29239 GCA_037043455.1 Cyrtodaria siliqua | reverse complement strand
TTACATAAGAGTTATATAATGATAACTTGTAGCGACTACTCCTCTGAAACTACTTGACGGATTTTCATGAAACTTCACACGAATGTTGCTCTTGATGTCTTATTGATCTTAGCAAAATTTCAGGTCGGCCGGAAATTCAAGATGGCCGCCATGGCTAAAAATAGATTTTTAAAAAATAAGTTTGTAGCGACTACTTCTTGAAAACTATAAGAGATATTGATATGGGACTTTTTCTAAAATGATCAGCATGACATGATGGTTATCCGAGTCGAACATTATTTTGATTCAATGTTAAACATGGCTGTCAGTGGCCATCTTTGTTTACATAGAGTTATATAATGAAAACTTGTAGCGACTACTCCTCTGAAACTACTTGACGGATTTTCATGAAACTTCACAGGAATGTTGCTCTTGATGTCTAATTGATCCTAGCAAAATTTCAGGTCGGCCGGAAAATCAAGATGGCCACCACGGCTAAAAATAGATTTTCAAAAAACCAGTTTGTAGCGACTACTTCCTGAAATCAAAATCAATCAGTAGAGCTTCAAGGTCATTGACCTCTTGTTAATTACTAAAATGTTTACAAACTTCCATTTAAGCATCATTGACCTTTTTATTTTTAAGTCCAGCCCCCGTTAGGCGAGACATGTGAATCCACGGATTTCTTGTGTTTTTTTTAATTTGTTTTTGCTTAACACTTCCAAACTCTTATTTTCTCAATATTGTCATGTTTTGTATACATTTATAGAAGAAAGATGATCTAAAATGCACCTTTTTCACCTTTATCTGTAAAAATAAATTATCCCTGAAACCCTCACTTGTCACGAATTGGCGCGTAATGCGTGTTAGCAAATTATTTCGCACACCCAGTTCTTAAATTTCTGGCTTATATACTGTGTTTATCTATCCTAATACTTGTTTATCATGTCATAACTGCACAACAATACATAATTTATGTATTGTTGTGCAGTTATGACATTGTTTCTAGAGTACTCTCAGGCTATCCTTAAAAATACATTTGTTTGCCGTTTCCCAACCCAGGATTTTATAAGTGGGTAGGTAGGTAGGTGATTTTATTTTTTTTGCCGAAGACAGTAAAAGTCTTTAATAAGAAATAACAGAGAAAAATATATTAAAGATAGTAAAAAACACAAAATATATTAAAGAATTGCTATAAATAGTTTTTGGTAAGGACTTTTTTCATGGCTGGGTAGGGTAACCGCAAACTAGCAATTTGTTTTGGTCGGCCTCAGGGTCCATCTTCTGACCTATATTTTTATCTAAAAGTTTAACATTGTTTAACCCAGGAAGAAGAGGAGGCGGAGAAGGTCGATGCTGAAGACGAGGAAGCTGATGATTGGATGGTGCCTCACGGTTACCTCTCTGACGGGGAGGGCGTCGAGGATGATGAGGAGGTATGTATCAGCAGATATGTTTAACATTCTAAGATTAACGTTGTTTGCTATTCTTTAAATACGGTATTTTAAAAAGAATCGACTGATATAGCTAGGTCCAGCCTTAACTTAAAAAGTATGAAGAGAAAACATTCTGTTAAAAGAGATGGGCAGACAATGCTTTCAGCTTGTCCGAATCCTGTGTAACCTACACAATGGCAATTTGTATGCATTATTCCAGGTTGACAATGCTAGCAAGCAGGACCTACAGAAGGTCCGCCAAGCTGCCTGGGAGAGTGAGTTGAAGAGACAGGCCAAACCACTGAAGATGTTGGCTATAGGCCCTGCATGGCAGGACGACACCACTGCCATTGCTGCAAAGCAGTTGGAGATTTTGCTTAAATATAAGGTATGTTTTGTGTTAAGAGTTATGGTGTGGTGCTTGATTATTAAAATGTGCTTGATTATTTAAATGTGCTTGATTATTAAAATAAGTCAATTGGGTGAACACTGAGGGGATTGCATGCTTTCTTCTTGATCAAATACAGCAGCTTGCGCTCTCTTTAACCCTCAACCCGCTACATATATATAATGGACTGTTCTTTCTTTGAATTAAGACCATTCCATTTATGTGACAAATGGTGTTTTGGGGAAAATGACTGAACAGCAGCCAGACATTGCAACCCTGATCAGCCTGCAAGTTAAACCCTGATCAGCCTGCGAGATACTCTGTCACTGGTGTTCCAAAATTTCAATTATGAAATGTTATGAATATTGCACAAGGAGAACTAAGATAAATATAAATAAAGTAGACAAACTCTTCCTTGCTTTTAAGTTGAAATTGATGTCAGAAAAAATCACGGAGCACATAAAATGTTAATAAAATATTAACTAATATGAACTATTAATAAAACAAAAAAGTTAATACAAAAATAAAATACAAAAACTGAAAATGTTAAGATCGTACATATTTTCTTCAAAATATATATGCTAATAAATTAAGAATCAAAAAATGTCTTTTGGAATGACTATATGGTATTTGTTTTTTAAATACTTTGAATATGTACGCTAAACTCGATCGAATTCAAATGATCTCTTTCGGAAGCTGTGATAAACTTATAAAACATGATTATGACAAGGCTTTCAAATATTTATGTAATGCAAACCATGACTAATACAACAATCTAATTAAATAACAATTACTTTTTCATCATTTATAACGTTAGGTTGTTAGGTGTCAAGGTAACGTCATAGCACACAAATGACGAGCTCCGTGGCAGCTACAGTGGGGTTGTAAAAACTTGTATTTCTTGAAATCTGAATAATTTTATAATATTTACTGATATGAAAGTGAAAATGTAAACCTTTATTGGCATATAATTTAATTTACTTGATTTATAATGGTGTATTAACTATTAAATATGTCCGCGTAATATTTGAACGGCTCTCATATGCTACAGATATATTGCCAGGCTTAAAGTTAGCACTCACAAAAAAACTGCGGGTGAATCTTTTCTGTAGAGTTTCAGCTCTACATGATTGATAACTTGGTTAAACCTTAACACGCTTCATATATATAATGGATTGTTCTTCGTTTTTGAATTAAGACCATTCCATTTATGTGACAGGTGTTTTGGGGGAAATTACTGATCAGCAGCCAGACATTGTAAACCCTGCATAGCATGGCAGACACTTAGGGATCACTTTGTCCGTAGTTGTCCGTCAAACTTTAACTACAATCTAACCTTGGCCATAACTTGAAAAGTAGTTAACCTATGTTCGTGAAACTTCACACACATCTTCCATCTTACTCAAAGAAATACTGTTACACATGTCCAATGACTTTCATTTGGGCAGAGTTATGCCCCTTTTCAGAAAACTTTAACCTGCAATCTAACCTAGCGCATAACTTCAGTCTTGGCAAACTATTGACTTATGGTCATGAAACTTTATTTGCCCATTTTCATAAACTCAACACTTTAATAAAAAAAAGCTCCATAATTCACGAAGGATTGGTGCAAACTTTATACTTAGATTAATTGTACTTGCTGAAATAACATGGCAGGCGACACAAGTGTTCCATGGAACACTCGACTAGTTTTCTTTAAAGTGCCCCTCTTAGATATTATAAATGAAGAAAGACACAAATAAAGAAATAAAATTGAAAAGATTGGGAATTTCATTCACCCCAGCTGGAAACCCCCCCATACTTTTTGCCATTGGGAATGGTACTGGTTTTCGGTACAACTTCTATAAGGAACAAAAGCACTGAAGTTGCCTGTGTACATGGTTGTGTTTGTGTTATACAGGCTGTTTGTCTGATGGAGGGACCAATACCTACCAGCTTCTCTGAAAGTAGGACCACCGAATCCGAGACTAGATCAGACAGACAGGAGACTCCACGGGCAAATACACAGAAGAAATCTGTGCCAGAGGAAGGTAATAATTAACTACATTTGTACAACAATGTCGGTATTTCGGAATTATTTCGGAAATTACAAATAAAGTAGGGGTCATTGTATATATAGTGAAAAATAATGCGGAGACAAGTATTTTTGACCCAGAACACTACACTACTTAACTTTTATAATCGGTCACCCAGGTTTTTTGAAAATAACAAGAATACTAAAAACTGGAAATCACCGAAACACATACCAATATTTTATTAAGAACGATGTAATCTAAAAACTGGAAATCACCGAAACACATACCAATATTTTATTAAGTTTGTCAACAATGTAATCTGAAATTACATTGTTGATAAACTTAATAAAATATTGGTATGTGTTTTGGTGGTTTCCAGATTTTAGCTCGACTATTCGAAGAATAAGAGAGCTTATGTAATCACCCCGGCGTCGGCGTCCCACATCAAGGTTTGCATGTAAGCTGTGTTTACAAGTCTATATCTCTTACAATTCTTACCCTAGCACAACCAAATTTGGCCATTAGCTTCCTTATAGCATTATCTTAAGGGCTGCTTAACTAATTTTTGTTCATGGAACCCAAATTCTGATAGCCCTCAAAATGTGTCTGTTTCACATCAAATTTTGCATGTAAGCTGTGTTTATAGGTCTATATCTCTTACATTTCTTGTCCTAGCTAAACTAAATTTTGGAATTGGTTTCTTTATAGTATGTTGTAAAGGGTTGGATAAGTAATTTTGTCTTTTGCAAATTACACATAGTATGTTGTAAAGGGTTGTTTAAGTAATTTTGTCTTTTGCAAATTACACATGTTGCCCCCTCACCCCACACCCACCCACCCACCCACCCCACTCCCAACCCACCACCCCCACCACACACTCGAAACTAGAATATATCTATCTTTTTTTAGCTCGACTGATATCAGAGATCAGCAGAGCTTATGCCGTGGTGCGGCATCCGTCGTCCGTCCGTCTGTCCGTAAACTTTTATTTGTAGCGACAACTCCTCTGAAACTACTGGATGAATATTCATGAAAATTTACAGAAATGTTGCCCATAAAGTCTAGTTGATCCTAGCAAAAATTCATGTTGATGTGAAATCCAAGATGGCCACCAAAGCTAAAAATAGAGTTTTAAAATACAAGTTTGTAGCGACTACTTCTTGAAAACTATAAGTGATATTGATATGGGACTTTTTCTAAAATGATCAGCATGACATGATGTTGAACCTTGTCAAAAATCGTTTTGATTCAACGTTAAACATGGCTGCCAGCGGCCATCTTTGTTTACATAGAGTTATATAGTAAAAACTTGTAACGACTACTCCTCTGAAACTACTAGGCGGATTGTCATGAAACTTTACAGGAATGTTGCTCTTGATGTCTAATTGATCCTAGCAAAATTTCAGATCTGCCAGAAATTCAAGATGGCCGTCACAGCTAAAAATAGTTTTTTAAAAAATAAGTTTGTAGCGACTACTTCTTGAAAACTATAAGTGATATTGATATGGGACTTTTTCTAAAATTATCAGCATGACATGATGTTGTTCCTTGTCGAAAATTATTTTGATTCGAAGTTAAACATGGCTGCCAGTGGCCATCTTTGGTTACATAGAGTTATATAGTAAAAACTTGTAGCGACTACTTCTCTTAAACTACTTGACGGACGTTCATGAAACTTCACAGGAATGTTGCTCTTGATGTCTAGTTGATCCTAAAAAAAATTCAGGTCGGCCGGAAATTTAAGATGGCCGCCACAGCTAAAAATAGATTTAAAATAAATAAGTTTGTAGCGACTACTTCTTCAAAACTATAAGAGATATTGATATGGGACTTTTTCTAAAATGATCAGTATGACATGATGTTGGTCCTTGTCGAAAATCGTTTTGATTTGACGTTAAACATGGCTGCCAGCGGCCATCTTTGTTTACATAGAGTTATATAATGAAAACTTGTAGCGACTACTCCTCTGAAACTACTTGACGGATTTTCATGAAACTTCACAGGAATGTTGCTCTTAATGTCTAATTGATTCTAGCAAAATTTCAGGTCTGCCGAAAATTCAAGATGGCCGCCACGGTTAAAAATAGATTTTCAAAAAACAAGTCTGTAGCGACTACTTCCTGAAATCAAAATCAATCAATGTTGCTCCCCCCACCCCCCTTACACATAGCTTCTTGCACATATGTTGCTATGTTACTACCCCCCCCCCCCCCCCCCCCCCCCCCCACCCCCCCAACCACACACACACACACACACACACACACACACACACACACACACACATTATTATGTTGTTGTTTTGGTCAATTCTTACACATACCTTAAACAGAGCTATCTCCTCCCCCCCACCCACACCTACACAATCGAAATATTTTTATTTTGTTTTACCCTATTACTGTGTTGTTTTGGTCAATTCTTACATAGCTTCATACACATATTATATGTTGCCCTCCCCACCCACCGCCTCTCCCCATTCCCACTGAACACTCCATTTTTAATTATTTTTTTTACATACTTTTGTCTTGTTTTGGTCAATTCTTACATAGCTTTTACACATATATGTTGCCTTCACCACCCCCACTCCCCCAACCACCCGGCCCCGCCTCTCCCCCACCCCCATCCCGCACACCACTCAAAACTCAATTTTTATTTATTCTTACACAGTTATGTTGTGCCCCCAACCCTACCCCACATTGTTGTAGCCTTGTTTTCTGATGGTATATACTAGCTATATAATTTATTATTCTCTGAAAAATCGAATAATCGAGCTGCGCTGTTCTCCAACACCTCTTGTTAGTATTCATGTTATTTTAAAAAAACACTGGGTGACCGATTATAAAAGTTGAGTAGTGTATATAGAGGAGGAAAATAGTGTTACACTTGTAACTATCTTTAGTCCATCTCAACTTGATTGTAAAAGAATATATGTGTTTCATATCAAATTAGGTCCACCTTGATCTACTTTTTACACTTCAATGACTTCATTGATTTTGGGTAAGATTTTGGGTTTGTTTATTTCAATATTCTTAGAAATTCATAGGCATATACATCTTCATCAATGCTAAACACTGACCTTGACCTTGATTCTTTTGAGTTAATTCTAGGATTGGTTTGGTTTCTATGTCATCGCTTGATCTACATTTGTAAACTTCACTTGCAGATCATCATCAGGGCCTAAACTTTCGTTTAAAAGGTCATTGTGTCGCCTGCGTAGCATGGCAGACAAATAGGTATCACTTTGTCCGCGCTTCATCGTCGTCTTTCACACTTTAACCTGCAACCTAACCTTGGCCATAACTTGAAACGTATTTGACCAATGTTCATGAATTTCATTTCGGCAGAGTTAGGGCACTTTTCATAAAAGTTTAACCTGCAACCTAACCTAGCTCATGACTTGGCAAAACATTGACCTATGGTCATGCAACTTTATACAGTTCCTCCTTATCAGTTATCCAATGCAGAGTTATGCCCCTTTTCCTAAATTTTAACAATTAAAAAATGAAATTGGCTCCATAATTCATTAAGGATTGCACCCACTCATGGATCAAATTTAATGTTTTTAGCCACTTTCAAAAAAATCAAGGTTTTCTGCTTAGGCCATCCTTAAAAAAATGTTTGTTTGCTGTGCTCCGACCGACCGTCTAAAAAGGCAGCGACCGTGTTTTTTTTATAGCCTTTTCGGAATTTTTTTTTTTTTTTTTTTAAATTAAAAAAAATAAAATATATATACCGGTATATATATTATTTTTTTTAATATAAAATTATTCGTAAAGAAATATTAATGAAGTTATACACAGACTGCATTATTATACATTGAGATAGGAAATTATGATTTGTAAAAATGCTTAAATTAAAAAAAAATATATATATATATTTTTAATATAAAATTATTCGTAAAGAAATATTAATGAAGTTATCCACAGACTGCATTATCATACACTGAGATAGGAAATTATGATTTGTAAAAATGCTTAACCAGGACTGTGGCAAAAAAAAAAGAGACCTACTTACCTACCCACTTAAAAAATTCAGGGTCGGAGCACAGCAAACAAATATTTTTTTAAGGATGGCCTTGCTATTTTAATCAAGGTACTTGCATTAAAAATTTAAGGAGTGTAATAAAGTATAATTATACTTACTTATATCCACCTATTAAACTAACTTAAGTAAATATTTTCAGTGAAATATTTTCGGTGAATAAATGTAGACAGAGACCTAGTGGGTTTCTTTTATTACTTGAAAAAATTAGCAATTGCTAATATTTTCTATTTGCAATCTGCAAAAATCTACTTGCATTTAGCAAGTTAATAAGTGTTAAATTTGAACCCTGTCCCTGTCTTCAGACTTTATAGTTAGATTGTACTTGATGAAAATAGCACACGGCAGGCGACACAAGTGTTCCGTGGAACACCGTTCTAGTTTTGACTTTGCTTGACCTGCTTTTTTTGTCCGTTGCCGTCTACACTTTAACCTGCATCCTAACCTTGGCTATAACTTGAAGAATATTTAACCTATGTTCATGAAACTTTACACACGTCTTCATCTTAACTCAAGGAATGTTGTTACTCCCCTTAAAGTGTGACGGACAACGATGGACAAAGTGATCCTTAACTGTCTGCCATGCTAGGCAGGCGACACAAAAAGGGGGAACTCAAACTAATTTTGGCAGTTATGCCCCCTTTCATAAAACTTACCTACAACCTAACCAAACTCATAACTGGCCATACCTAAAAAAGTATTTGACCTATGTTCATAAAACTGCACACATCTTCATCTTAACTCAAAGAATGTTGTTACACATGTCCAATAACTCTGACTTATTTCAGCAGAGTTATGCTCCTTTTCATAAAACTTTGAACTGCTATCTAATGAAGGTCATAACTGGCCATAACTTAAAAAGTATTTAACGTATGTTCAGGAAACTTCACAAACATCATCTTAACCAATGGAATGTCGTAATACATGTCCAATAACTCTGACTTTCATTTTGGCTGTCTTTAAACTTTATAGTTACATTGTCCTTTCTGAAATACGCACACGGCAGGCGACACAAGTGTTTCATGGAACTCAGTTGTCTTAATTCGGCATTGAGCTTTTTGGATTAGTTTCTAACTGACCGATTGCGCTACACTCTTCAAATTTCATACACCGATAAATCTACATTATTGCTGATTTGAGTCAAGTCAGCTTACATCTAGCCCCTTAAAAATATGACTGACCCCAAACTTCTACAGGGGATCAGTAACAAACCATAGACTAACTAATAGAGAATGTATTCTGTAAGTAAATCTTCAGACTGCAAAGGCCAGTTAATATTACAATTTCTTAATCTCAAACTTTACATTCCTTTTTCTTCTTCCCAGCGATACCTGACCTGATCAGACTGGTTCATGGAAACCCCAGTGGTATCAAAAAACTTATCAAGGAGTTTCGTATGTTTTGGAAACTGAAGACAAATCCTGCTTGCTCAGAGAAGACTAGCACGGAGGCAGCCATCCCCTCTTCTGTGGTTCCTGATGCCCAGCAGTCTCAACAGGACATAAGCATGGAAGTGGACGAAAAACATGAGAAAAATGAACTGGAGAAACCGAAATCTCCAACCGAAAATCAGAATGAGTTTGCTATCTCAAAAAGACAGCTGGAAATAAAGATTCCGGCTATCGCTGTCCGCGAAAAACGATCAGATCATAAGAAAATATGCTGGTACGTGAAGGCAGAGATTCTGAAGCAGTATGCGATGGAGGATATAAAACTACCCAACTCTTGGGAGTACGTCTGTGTGAAGGAGCCACTATGGGCATCGAATAAGAGTACACCGAAATTAGAGGATGCTACTGCAGCAACCACGCCATCAGGTGGTCGAGTGTCAGTTAGCACGCCATCAAGTGGACGGGCTACTCCAAATATCTTGAAATTTGCACAGCCCATGTCCCCTTCGATGATTCAGGCAATTGGAACTTCGGTTCTCAACAATAATAAGGAATCTGGCAGAAGCCAGGCACCAGCAACTGAAACAACAGCTGCTGTTGCCCAGCTTGACGTTCCTGTCAAACCGATAATCCCTATTGATCAAAAAAGTATCAAGGACATGTTCTCGCCCATGTCTAAAAAGATGATGTTCAAACCAATTGTCTCGGATAAGCCAAAAAGTGTTACTGAAAATAGTAATGCTGCAGCACCTGATGTAATTACCATAGATGACGAAGAACTCAATGAAACTAATACTTCTAACAAATCAGGTACCAGCCCGTCTGCCACTTTGCCAGTTATGGCATCCATTTTGAACGGTAATACTGCTACACTTTTGTCTACATCGAAAACGGCAAACCCCTGTAACGCGACTTCAAAAAAGGCTTCCCCGAAAACACCTAAGACCTCAAAAAGCAATGCCCAATCCATCATAGATTCAGTTATGACCTCTCCAGAGCTGATGAAAGTTTCTCCAAGCCAAGTGGAAGTCGGAATAAAGTGAAACAATCAGCACTTTTGAACGATAAAATAAAAACGGTGGCAAATGTTAATCCTGAGCCAATGGAAGTGGATGATGTGATTGTTTTGGATTGAATTCTTTTAGAAAGTAATAATTAAGGATTGAAAACACAAACACAAGATAGTCTAAGACTGAATTAGAACGTAACGATTATTTGCAAGAAATAGAAAAGCTTATTTTAATGTGCAGAACTGTGGTTTTTGCACAAATAATCATTTTATACTTTGATTCTGCATGAACGTTGTTTATTTTTTCTTCCAGATGGACTTTTGTATTGATATATTTATGAGGTAGGAAAAAAACAACAAGTGTCAGATGGGAAAGTTGGAATTTCATAACCGATCATCGGTTCGGCTGAAATGACGGATGGTTGCCTATAATCGGAATTAGTTCTTATTCTTAGAAAAGAAACTCGACCGTTGCACATGGTCTAAAATGTGCTAAAAATGACGTAAAACACTATTAAAACAGATACATTTTAGAAAGAGGCAGAAAGCATGATTTCTGTACCGAAATAAATAAAATGCCTACTTT
Organism: Cyrtodaria siliqua; assembly: GCA_037043455.1. Lineage (NCBI taxonomy): Eukaryota > Metazoa > Mollusca > Bivalvia > Adapedonta > Hiatellidae > Cyrtodaria > Cyrtodaria siliqua. Next base: position 18,397 of record JAWPHD010021142.1, on the reverse strand, counting down.
CAGTATCTAGAGCATATTTAAATGTATGTATAAGGTTTAATTTGTTTGTGAAGCCATGGAAAACTTCATCCTTCATCTCATTTCCCTCCGAGGTTGCTGTTCCAGTATAATCTAATATGACGTGTAAACGGGACGTAAAACCCTGTTTTGTAAATAAAGCAAATTGATTAAAGAACTATTTAATTCAGATGTGAACATAGGTGGCGTTTACATACGGAGAAATGGCAGATCTTTTAATGATTAGACACTTTAATTTAAGATTTAAAACATAGAGCTAGGTATTTTAATCAAATTGTCTTTTAGAAACTGGTTTGCTTAATCACACCACAGCAAGTCGACAGGTGCTCTCGATATATTGCGAATATTTTACCTTATCGGTAGTCATAGCTCATTCCCAGTGAGTGAAGTCATTGGTTGTGTGACTGTAGGAAAATGCAGAAGACAACGTACATACATTAATACAGTGTTTTTTTCATATTTCAAAATGTTTATTTCTGATAATACATTAATGCTCTGACAATAATAGATGGTTTCTTACATCGTATACGTCGGTGTGATACATTTAATTGAATCGTTAAATACTGGTACAAATATCATTTCACATGTCCGTGTTTTTTTAGATCACCTGAGCCAAAGGTTGGGATCACTCTGCGTCCGTCGTCTGTCGTCGTCGATAACTTTTCTTCAAACGACTTCTGCTCAGAAACCGGTTGCCTAATTTTGCCCAAACTTCACATGGATGATCCTTAGGTGAATGCTTTTTAGATTTGTCCTAATGATGTTGAAATAGGGTTAGAACCAATCTGACGATTAACACCATTGATGCATGGTAATGTAAGACAGGTGCTACTGTGATATATTTAATGTATTATACTTGTGAAAGATTCTCATCCCAAAACTTAGTCAGAATTTGTTAGTTTTTATCTTTAAGGAGAAGATAAAGACTTTGTGTCAGATATTGGTGTATAATATTTCTGTCAAATTTGAATTAAATCTACAAATGTACCTAGGCTTTAATTAAAACAACTGATTAGAAACATATGCTTTGTTAACAAGGTATGCTAACTTTTTAACTATTGTGTTTACATATTAAAACAACAACTGTGTTATAAATAAACTATTTTGATTTGCACACTACCTGTTGTATGCTTAGTGTCAATGGAGTGTAGAGGGGATACAGTGTAATTATTAGTACACCGAGGTATTGAAAATATTTATTCGGCGTAGTGTTTTAAGTTAAAATCTATTCCATTGATTTGATAACATAGTTCCCTAAGTTGTGACGGAAGACTTCATCGTTTTTTTTGTGTTTTTTTTGCCCCCCGCCCACTGCAGATAAGAAGGTTCTAGGCCCATTCTCCATATTTTATCTTGATGTAAATGGAGGATGAGCCTGGCATGTTCATTCCTGTTAGGCGCCATATAACCTTTCATGTGTTGGTGTGCCTTAAAACCCAATTCAATTCCATTCATGAGATTTTTTATTTTACGTTTTAATCAGCATATTTTGCCTGTATTAAAACGTCTTTGGTTAATGTGAGAAATGGCAAATTTCACATTCACCTGAGAGGATTATAGAACAATTACAGTCAAAACTCAGGGTTCCCACAGGTCCTTGAAAGTTGAAAACAAATAATTCAAGTCCTGGAAAGTGCTTGAAAATCTGATATTAAAGGTACTTGAAAGTCCTTAAATTCTGGATTTTTGGTGTTCATCCCAAAAATGGCTATTGGTTGTGCGTTCCTAGAATATTTGTTGCCGTTTCGGGCATTACATTGCGCGAATATTAGTCCTTGAATTTTGGAAAAAAAGGTCCTTGAAAGTCCTTGAATTTGCCTTCCAATAAGAGTGGGAACCCTGTCAGTGGTTGGTGGATGTTTTTGTTGGGTAAAATTGGTCCATCAAAGTGAGACTGTGCATTCCATCTTTCGCTTGTATTTGCTGTACTGGGTTCATGGAATACTGCCGGGTATCTGAATTTGAGTGAATAATCAAAAGATCAGAAGGTCAACTGTATTGTAAACCTGAATTTGGCGACAGTATAACAACCCAGATTGTGACTGTTTAACGACTGATAGACTGTCGCAAAAGCAAAAAATCCAGTACTGGTCAACCTGTTAATGTATTTCATTGTTGTTTGACAGTTTAAAAAGCACTGAAATTAAATTAAATGGAATGACATTTTGGACGGTTTAACATCGCATGACTTCATTTGCGACCAGTTACACATTAAAAATATGAATTGTTAAGTGTTTGAAGAACAAATCGACACCGAAAAATCCAATTAACTGTATGTAACGGGAAAAATATTGTGCTTCTTACCCTGCCTATATGTCTTGTTCAGTGGTTCTCCGGTACAAGATGCCAAAATCATATATTTAATTGATTTAATGCATGTCTTAATTAATTATGTGCCATGATGGTAAATTTATGTATATCTGTTAAATGTATAAATTAAATGGGTTAGAAACTAATTAGATTTGTCTTTATCTTTGTACATGCCATATTGGTTTTTATACCCCCACTTTCACAAAGTGAAATGGGAGCTAAATAGGAATCACGTTGTCCGCAACGTCCCGTCACGTAACATATTTTTGTTGCGTCATGTTTGTCCCTTAACACATTTGTAGCTCTACTGATCAAAGATCAGCAGAGCTTATGCCGTGGTGCGGTGTCCGTCGTCCGTCTGCCTGTTCGTAAACTTTATTTTGTAGCGACTACTCTGAAACTACTGGATATTCATGATACTTTACAGAAATGTTGCCCATGATGTCTAGTTGATCCTAGCAAATAGTCACGTTGATGTTAAATTCAAGATGGCCGCCAAAGCTAAAAATAGATTTTTAAAGACCAAGTTTGTAGCGACTACTTCTTGAAAACTATAAGTGATGTTGATATGGGACTTTTTCTAAAAGTATCAGCATGACATGATGTTGGACAGAAAAAAATAATATATGAAAGCGCATGCAAGTTTGAAAACTGCTATTATTGGAAAATAAACATGATAGTTATGGCCCTTGATTTATTGAAAAATGCTATATTTATGTCTCCCCCCACGAAGTGGAGGAGAACTTGTTATGGGATGGCGAGTTGTCCGTCCGTTGTTAACTTTTGTCTTGTGACAACTCTAGGGCCTTCATTTTTCATCCGATCTTTACCAAACTTTAACAGGTTGTTAATATCAATGAAAGCTCGGACAAGTTCGAAAAACAGCCAGATCGGAATAATTTCACCGGAGTTATGGCCCTTGTTTTTTCTGAAAATTGCTATTTTCTGTCTTGTGAAAGCTCTAGCACCTTCATTAATTGTTTGATCGTTACCAAACTTTCACAGATTATTAATACTAATTATAGCTTGGACAAGTTCGAAAATCAGCTGAATTGGGTCAGTAACACTATAGAGTTATGGCCCTTTTTTTTTCTGAAAAATGCCATTTTCTGCCTTGTGAATACTCTAGCACCTTCATTTATTATTTGATCCTTACCAAACTTGCACAGATTGTTAATATCAATGAAAGCTCGAACAAGTTCGAAAACCAGCTAAATCAAATCAGTCACACCGGAGTTATGGCCCTTGTTTTTTCTGAAAAATGCTATTTTCTGCCTTGTGAACACTCAAGGGCCTTTAATATTAATCGGATCTTTACTTAACTTTGCCAGTGTCTTTATATCAATGAAAGCTCAAACAAGTTCGAAAACCGGCAAGATCGAAATAATTTCATTGAAGTTATGGCCCTTGTTTTGCTGAAAAATGCCATATTTAGCCTTGTGAACACTCGAGCACCTTCATTTAATATTTGATCTTAACCAAACTTGCACAGATTGTTAATATCAATGAAAACTCGGACAAGTTTGAAAACCAGCTAGATTGGACTATTAACAGCGGAGTTATTGCCCCTTGATTTAGTTAAAAATGCTATATTTTGCCTCGTTAAGACGATAGGGGCTTCATTGTTCATCCGATCTTTACCAAACTTTTATCAGATTGTTAATATGAATGAAAGCTCGGACAAGTTCGAAAATCAGCCAAATTGGACTAGTATCGGCGGAGTTATGGCCCTTGATTTAGTTAAAAATGCTAAATTTTGCCTCGTTAAGACAATAGGGCCTTCATCTTTCACTCGATCTTTACCAGACTTTACCAGATTGTTACTATCATTGAAAGCTCGGACCATTTACACCGGAGTTATGGCCCTTGATTTTTTTTCTGAAATATGCTATATTTTGGCCTCATTAAGAAGAAAGGGCCTTCATTTGGCCAAATTTCATTGAAATTTTTCAGGGATGATCAGTACCAAGCCTAGTTGTACATATCGTCACTGTGTTCCAGTTGAATGATTTTGGTGGAGTTATGTCCCTTTAAAGGTTTTAATACACAAACTTTGTCCTGACTAGTTTTCCTGAACCCCTGGCCGGATTTAAACAAAACTTTTTAGGGATGATCAGTTCCGGGTCTAGTTGTGCAAATCTTTGCCATGTTCCGGTCGAATGATTTTTAGCGGAGTTATGGCCCTTTAGAAGTTTTAATACACAAACTTTGTCTGGACTATTCTCCTGAACGTCTCCCCACATTTCAACGAAACTTTACAGGGATGATCAGCACCAAGCTTGGTTGTGCATATCATCGTCGCATTCCGGTTAACAGATTTTTGGTGGAGTTGTGGCCCTTTAAAGGTTTTTGATACACAAACATTTTCCGGGCTAGTTTTCCTGAACCCCTGGCTGGATTTTAACGAAACTTGACAAGGATGATCAGTATCAAGCCTAGTTGTACATATCATCGCCATATTCGGGTTGAATGATTTTTGTCAGAGTTATGGCCCTTTAAAGGTTTTAATAGAGAAACGTCCAGATTAGTCTGTTCTGAACTCCTTGCTGGATTTCAACGAATCTTGATGGGGATGATCAGTACCAAGCCTAGTTGCACCTATCATTGCCGTGTTCTGGTTGAATGAATTTTGGCAGAGTTATGGCCCCTTAAAAGTTTGAATACACTAACTTTGTACAGACTAGATCTCCTGAACCTCTGGCTGGATTTCTTGTCAGGGACAATCAGTACCAAGCCTAGTTGCCTATATCATCATCATGTTCTGGCTGAACGATATTTGAAAGAGTTATGGCCCCTTGTGCATAAACTTTATCTTTAGCCAGTAGAGCGTCCACAGGCCCTCTTGGGCCTCTTGTTTTTGCTGTGTCCGTCTGTCACAAATGTTTGTCGCTGCTACTCCTAAACAGCTTGTTGGTTTTTGCTGAAAATTTACAGGAAGCATAATGGCTAGTTGTGCATATCGCGTTTGTGTTCAGGTTCGATGATTTTTGATGGAATTATGTCCCTTTGATGTTTTAACTTTAAATTTGTTGTCTCCGCTACTCCTCCTAAACCGCTTGTTGGATTTCTTACAGGAAGCATCGGTATAATGTCTAGTGCATATCGCATTTGTGTTCTGTTTCGATGATTTTCGACGGAGTTGTGGCCCTTTTACAGTTTCACTTTAAATTTGTTGTCGCCGTTAACTCCTCCTAAACGGTTTGTTGGATTTCGCCTAAAATTTACAGGAAGCATCGGTATAATTTTTAGTTGTGCATGTCCTGTTTGTGTTCCGGTTCGATGATTTTTGACGGTGTTATGGCCCTTTGACGTTTTCACTTTTAACTTTGTCGTCGTCACTACTCCTCTTAAACAGCTTGTTGGATTTCGCCGAAAATTTACAGGAAGTATCAGTATAATTTCTAGTTGTGCATGTTGCGTTTGTGTTCCGGTTCAGTGATTTTTGAAAAGAGTTATGTCCCTTTGATGTTTTCATTTAACAAGGTTGCGCACTATCAAACTATTTAACTAGGTTGTCCAGTGTCGGGAGTAATCTTTCGCAAAATGCCAGCAGAGTTCATGTGATGGTGAATAGTCCATCATTGTCCATCTGTCCGCCATCTATCAGTTGACTTTTATCTTGTAATACTGGAGTTATGGAGCATGATTTAATTAAATATCCTGTATTTTGCCTCAACACGATAGGGCCTTCATTTTAATCTTATCTTCAACAAACTTGGCGAGATTGTTGATATCGACAAAAGCTCGAACAAGTTTGAAAATGCCGGAGTTAGGCTCTTTATTTTCTTAAAAACCTATTTCCAGCTTGTTGTATACTGAAAGGAAAAAGAAACGCAGGGTGCGTATTTCCGCTATATATTGTATGTTTAATATGCTACTGCTAATCGAATGGTACAAGGCGGCATTAGGCCTGTCCTTTTAGAAAGAAGGTTTAAACAGCACTGAACACACCAATTGTTACCCCTTTAAAGTTTCATTATCGTCAGAATGTGCATTTGGCTCAAGCAGGTGAGCAAACTTAGGCTTTAAATGTTGCAATCACTTAACATTAAATACAGTACTGAACTGGCTCAATTTTTCAGAGGAACTTCAGCATTTATGAATTTCTTGTTACAGCGTGTACTGTGATTAAAACGTCTACAACATCACAGTTGTGTCCTTTCTCTAACTAACTGCACTTTTTTTTTACAAAACAGCTTGGGATTTCCTTGGAATATATATGGAATTAAGTGTGCAGTATATGCCATATATAGCGGAAATACGCACGCTGCGTTTCTTTTTCCTTTCAGTATATTTGGGGGAGAAGAAAATATGTATAGGTAACTCTAAATCACTGTTGGACATTCACTTGCATGAGAAAATGGTGGTCAGTGGATGAGGCCCTCCCTATACAGCTTTTGTATGAAACCAACATCATAAAGCATAAAAGCAGATGTTTCATTAGTTGTGTTTTGGTGTGTTTTTCCTTTCCTTTTAAAACCCTATGAATGAATTTTTGTATGTAGTACTGCTAACTTAGTAATTTGCTTTTTTTCTTCTTCATAAATGCAAATTTTAAAGTATTATATACTTCTTGACCCTAGATACTGTTCAATATACAAATGCTTCTCAAATATAAAACTACTCGGGCCTCAGTTTATATACCTGAGCTAATCGGTCATGCAGCATGTTAGCAGTAAATAAGCAGGCTTTCAATGACTTTTCGATGATCATTTAGCATTGGGAAATGGGACCTTAAAGCTACATAGTCTATATCGATCGATTTCTTTGTAGGCGTGTCCTTATTTGTAACTGCATGTTCAGCAGCCTCATGTCGAAATCGGGTATTTAAGCGAGCAAATATAGCGCAGGAAATCATTTACTGCATAGACGTCGACCAGTGCACATCGTATACATGGCAAGGATGATCAGTATCAAGCCTAGTTGTGCATATCATCACCATGTTCCGGTTGAATGGTTTTTAGCTCTACTGGCCGAAGGCCAGCAGAGCTTATGGGATGCCGAGTTGTCCGTCGTCCGTCGTCCGTCGTCGGCGTTAACTTTTGGCTCGTTAAGACGATAGGGCCTTCATTTTTAATCCGATCTTTACCAAACTTTTACAAGTTGTTAATATCAATGAAAGCTCGGACGAGTTCGAAAACAAGCCAGATCGGACAAGTAACAGCGGAGTTATGGCCCTTGATTTAGTTAAAAATGCTATATTGCTATATTTTGCCTCGTTAAGACAATAGGGCCTTCATTTTTCATCCTATCTTTACCAAAATTTACCACATTGTTAATATCAATGAAAGCTCGGGACAAGTTCGAAAACCAGACATATCGGACCAGTAACAGCAGAGTTATGGTCCTTTATTTAGTTAAAAATGCTATATTGTTATATTTGGCCTCGTTAAGTCGATAGGGCCTTCGTTTTTCATCCTATCTTTACCAAACATTACCAGATTGTTAATATCAATGAAAGCTTGGACAAGTTCGAAAACCAGCCATATAGGAGCAGCAACAGTGGAGTTATGGCCCTTGATTTAGTAAAAAAATCTATATTTTGCCTCGAGACGATAGGGCCTTCATTTTTCATCCGATCTTTGCCAAACTTTAGCAGATTTTATGACTTTCTTTTTTTATATTATTATTTTTTTTATTTTTTTATTTATTTCATTTTTTTATTTTATTTTATATATATTTTTTTTTATTTTTTTTATTTTTTTTATTTATTATTTATTTATTATTTTTTTTTTTTTTTTTTTTTAGCTCTATGTTGGACCAGTCGGACCAGACCAGTAACAGGAGTTACGGCTCTTGATTTAGTTAAAAGTGCTATATTTTGCCTCGTTAATACGGTACGGCCTTCATTTTTCATCTGATCTTTTACAAACTTTACCAGATTCTCTAGTTATGGCCCTTGATTTAGTTAAAAAGCTGTTTTTTGCCCGAAATTTCAAAAAAAACGTAAATGGCAGTCAATCGCTTCATTGATGTTATAAGAGCCGTGTTAGCCAGTAGAGCGTCCACTGGGCCTCTTGTTTAAATTGTTAGCATGGGACAGCATTGTTTCTGTTGTTGGTGTTGTTTTGTGTGTGTTTAGCTCTACTGGCCGAAGGCAGAGCTTATGGGATGGCGAGTTGTCCGGCGTCTGTCGTACGTCCAGCGTCTTTGCCAGTGTCTTTATATCAATGAAAGCTCGAACAAGTTCGAAAACCAGCCTGATCGGATAAATTTCACCGGAGTTATGGCCCATGTTTTGCTGAAAAATGCCATATTAAGCCTTGTGAACACTCTAGAACCTTCATTTATTATTTGATCTTCACCTAACTAGCAAAGATTGTTAATATCAATGAAAGCTCGGACCAGTTCGAAAACCAGCCAAATCGGATCAGTAACACCGGAGTTATGGCCGTTGTTTTTTCTGAAAATTGCTATTTTCTGCCTTGTGAACGCTCTAGCACCTTCATTTATTATTTGATCATTACCAAACTTGCACAGATTGTTAATATCTTTTAAAAGCTCAAACAAGTTCAAAAACCAGCTAAATTGGATCAGTAACACCGTAGTTATGGCCCTTGTTTTTTTTTTGGAAAATGCTATTTTCTGCCTTGTGAACGCTCTAGGGCCTTCAATATTAATCAGACCTTTACTTAACTTTGCCAGTGTCTTTTTATCAATGAAAGTTCGGACAAGTTCGCAAACCGGCAAGATCGAAATAATTTCACCGGAGTTATGGCCTTTGTTTTGCTGAAAAATGCCATATTAAGCCTTGTGAACGCTCTAGCACCTTCATTCATTATTTGATCTTTACCAAACTTGCACAGATTGTTAATATCAATGAAAGCTCGGACAAGTTTGAAAACCAGCTAGATTGGAATATAAACAGCGGAGTTATTGCCCTTGATTTAGTTAAAAATGCTAAATGTTGCCTCATTAAGACGATAGGGCCTTCATCTTTCATCCAATCTTTACCAGATTGTTTATATAAATGAAAGCTCGGACAAGTTCGAAAACCAGCTAGATCGGACCAGTAACAGCGGAGTTATGGCCCTTGATTTAGTTAAAAATGCTATATTTTGCCTCGTTAATTCGATATGGCCTTCATCTTTCATCTGATCTTTACGAAACTTTACCTGATTGTTTATATCAATAACAGCTAAGGCAATTTCGAAAACCAGCCAGATCGGACCAGTAACAGATGAGTTATGGCCCTTGATTTAGTTAAAAATGCTATATTTTGCCTCGTTAAGATGATAGGGCCTTCATTTTTCATGCGATCTTTATGAAACTTTACTAGATTGTTAATATCTCGGTCAAGTTCGAAAACCAGCCAGATCGGACCAGTAACAGTGGAGTTATGGCCTTGATTTAGTTAAAAATCCTATATTTTGCCTCGTTAAGACGATAGGGCTTTCATCCGATCTTTAAGAAACTTTACCAGATGTTAATATCAATGAAAGCTTGGACAAGTTCGAAAACCATCCAGATTGGACCATTTACATCGGAGTCATGGCCCTTGATTTTCTGAAATATGCTATATCTTGGCCTCATTAGACGAAAGGGCCTTCATTTGGACGGATTTCATTGAAACATTGCAGGGATGATCAGTACCAAGCCTAGTTGTACATAGTCACCGTGTTCCAGTTGAATGATTTTGGCAGTTATAGCCCTTTAAGGTTTTCATTCACAAACTTTGTTCTGACTAGTTCTCCTGAACCCCTGGCCGGATTAAACATTTTTTTTTAGGGATGATCGATTCTATGTCTAGTTGTGCAAATCATTGCCGTGTTCCGGTTGAATGATTTTTGGCAGAGTTATGGCTCTTTAAAGGTTTTAATACACAAACTTTGTTCTGATTTGTTGTCCTGAACCCCTAGCCAGATTTAAATGAAGCTTTTTAGGGATAATAAGTTCCATGTCTAGTTGTGCAAATCATTGCCGTATTCCGGTTGAATGATTTTTTGGCAGAATTATGGCCCTTTAAAGTTTTTAATACACAAACTTTGTCTGATCTACTTCTCCTGAACCCCTCGCCAGATTTCATTGAAACTTTGCATGGATGATCAGCACCAAGCCTAGTTGTGCATGTCATCGTCACGTTCCGGTTTACAGATATTTGGCAGAGTTATGGCCCTTTAAAGGATTTTGATTTTTTCCGGGCTAGTTCTCCTGAACCCCTGGCTGGATATGACAAGGATGATCAGTATCAAGCCTAGTTATGCATATCATCGCCATATTTCGGTTGAATGATTTTTGGCAGAGTTGTGACCCTTTAAATGTTTTAATACACAAACTTTGTCCAGATTAGTCTCTTCTGAACTCTTTGCCGGATTTCAGCGAATCTTGGCGAGGATGATCAGTACTACGCCTAGTTGCATCTGTCATTGCCATGTTCTGGTTAAATGAATTTTGGCAGAGTTGTGAGCCCTTAAAGGTTTTAATACACTAACTTTTCTAGACTAGTTCTCCTGAACCTCTGGCTGGATTTCAACGAAACTTTGCAGGGATGATCAGTACCAAGCCTAGTTGCATATACCATGTTCCGGTTGAATGATTTTTGAAAGACTTATGGCCCCTTATACATAAACTTTATCTTGAGCCAGTAGATCGTCCACAGGCTCTCTTGGGCCTCTTGTTTTTGCAATGTTTTAAAAAAGTACTGATGTGAGTTTTGTGACGACAACCCTTGATAGATGAGCCGTTTTAGCCAGTAGAGCATCCACAGGCCCTCTTGGGCCTCTTGTTTTGTTTATCACATATTTCTGAAGCCATCTATTTATCGATGTTACCTGTAGGGAGGCTAAATAAAAAGGAGAAATTTTACACATCGATTTCTGCCTTATATACCTAGGACCCCACCTTCATGTTCATTTTGTCATTTTTTTTTATCATGCTCATTCAAGTTTTTTTTCATGACACCGCATATGCAAATGTGGAAATGTGGCTCCATCGTAAATGGAGTGTCTACAATAGAATTTGCAGCATCTCTGCAGTTCTCGAGTTAGAAGGTTCTAGGCCCATTCTCCATATTTTATGTAGATGTAAATGGAGGATGAGCCTGGCATGTTCATTCCTGTTTGGCGCCATATAACCTTTCTTGTGTTGATGCGCCGTAAAACCCCAATTCAATTCAACCTTGATTTGAAACACGTGAATCATTCATATTCATGAGTTATTACCATTTAAAATAGGGATTGTGTAGCTTTAAATATACTTTATTTTACCTCGATAGGACGATAGATTTTTCATCTGATCTGTGCTAAACTTTTATCCAGGGCCCTGTTTTTATTAAACATCTAACGATAAATCTCAAATTTTAAAATCGTTCACTTTTTTTCACCTAAGCATTCAATGTAGACAATTATGTGTGCACGAAGTGCATACATATCGCATGTGTAAGAAAATGAAATGAAATCACATTTATTTGAAAAGTGTAATTAATAGTAAAACATTTAAGAAATTGATTTACCATCAAAATGGTCGTAAGTTGTTTCATAAAATGGGACGCTGTATTTTACCATCCTGTATTTTACCTAAATTACTCCACAAATAGTAAATTTTACGCAAAACAATTTACGTATAACTATTTAAATTATTAGTAATAATGATTTGTAAACATGAAAGTTTTGTAGAAAAACTAAGGGTATGTCACAAGTTTTTAAAAAAATAAAGATTGCCCTCAAGATTTCCCGTTAGTTTTTCCTTAAAACTTGCATTTATTGAATCATTAATATAAATGTCAAGAATGGGATCAAGCAGATTGTTTTTTCATATTGCTGACTTACTTATATTGCACAAACAATATATTAAACCTACGGTAAAATAAGAAGAGAAAACGATAACTCAAAATTTTATCTAAATTATATGCCAGCAGGTTTAAAGCCCCGTGTGGTTCCCAGGGGCCCCGTTTGGTCACGGGGCAAAGGAGGGGTAGGCAGAGTGGTAGAATACCCCCAAATTCATGTTCATTTTATCATTTTTTGTTAATGTTCATTAAAGGTCTTCATCATGATCCCTGCATTGTTTCAGGTGCCATCTCGCTCGCATCAAAAGAGCAGTGGCAGAAAAACAATAAACGTGGCTCCAGCGTAAATGGAGTTTCTACGATAGAATTTGCAGCAACTCTGCAGTTCAGGGTGATAAGGTTCTAGGCCCATTATCCATATTTTATCTCGATGTACATGGAGGATGAGCCTGGCATGTTCATGCCTGTTAGGCGCCATATAACCTTTTCATGTGTTGGTGCGCCTTAAAACCCAATTCAATTCAATTAAAGTCAAAATGATACTGGATAACCGTAATAAAACGAGATTGCTGTGTGTCCCTTTAATACTGGATCAAATGGTTCATGCCAGGCTATTAAAAATAAAAAATAAAACTCCCAATGCCTTCTTGTTCATTCAGACTGTAAAGAATTGACCGCGTGGATCATTGGGTTTCAAGGGGAATAAAGAGTGACAAATGTTTACTACGCCATAAAGGCAATACCCCTGGATATGGAATCTATTGTTTTAAATACATTATATTTGTTTACCGTTGATAATTAATAAGTTTATTAATGAAGTTAATGTGAATCATTATGTTTAAATTGCCTGATAAATTGTGTTGAATGTTACTGGAAGTGTTTGATGATGTTGATAAGAAAGGAGTATTACTAGGGATTTATTAACATGTGGTTTGGTAATATTTTTTTTTGTAGTAGTTCATTATGATAATAATTCAGTCGACCAATCGATCAGTCAATCAATCTATCAATCAATCAATCAGTGCATGAATGACTTAAAAAAGCAGAAGCTTAAAATTATTAAAATAATCATTAAAAATGATTTACAAATGTGCAAATCAGTAGAAATACTAATTGGATGCAGCAGGTTAAATGTGTCCCTTTAAAGGGCAGTTTTAGTTCCTGATAAAATGTACTAGTAATATCAATCCAAATGTATTGTTAGCACCTGTTGGTCAAGTTTAACATTTTAAATTCACCATATATTTTGAAAGAAATCAGGCGTAAATGCTTTAATAAACTCGGGACAGTGGTGCGTAACTTAGGATAGCGTATATATCTGTGAAGAATTAATTTTATGTAAATAAGGTGTCATTTTAAAGTTTAATTTTGTTTATTTATGCTCACTCATTAAAATAGAAATATCTTTTTCTATTTTAAGTTTAACCACCGTAAACCTGATGTACTCACTTTAATGAATGTCTTGTTATGGTTATTATGATATTTATATGAAATAAATAGTAACTCTTTGTCAAATTTTCGAACTATTTTTCTTTTTCAAGAAAAAGCACAGAAATACAAGTGTTCGAAATTTGAAGAAGAGTTACTATTTATTTAATATTGAATTAACTTTCCTTTTGAAAGACTATACAGATATGAATGATATTTATAGTTACATAACATCAATTTAAAAAGCAAAATCATTTGAGTCATAACCTAGCATATAAACATTAGAACTACCGTTATAAATTACTGACTATATTAAATTCACCCAAAGTGAAGAAAAGGCGAATTTAAATAGCATCTTATTGAATTATTTCAATCAACTCTAAAGCAAGCTAGATATTGAAGCATCATTCATCGTACCATGCATCATCGGAGTTCAATCGATGGATCGATCTCCCAAACATTGCGCCCTTTCATAGATTTTAATGGTTTTATCAACATTCAAAGCAGTTAGAAATCAAGCATTAGAAGTTATTTAATAAAGTGATACTTAGAATCTCGTAAATAAAACTTCCACTAAAAGCTGTGAGCAGCAATGTTATTTGTACGGTCGCTAGGATAGGGACGTGATAGTGTTTTGATTAGATGTTTTGAAATATGTAACATTTGTCCGATAACATTTATGGATGTATTTGTGATTTGATTCATTTCAAAAATTAACATGTTTGTCATTTAGTGATGGGATATTATTCTGTGTGGATTAAAATAACACATTAATTTAGAAGTTTAATTGAAAGTCTGTAACATTGCCAGAAACCATAAAAAGAATTTTCCTTAAATTTCCTTATTCATTTTATATTTACTTTTCAAATCCAGGTACATGTATTTTTGCAGCAATGATATAGTAACACAAAATTAGTGTATGTAAATAAAGCAGGAGGAGATAACTGCGGAAATATTCTAGATGGGGGGCTCCCAAGGCAAGATTGGTGGATCCCGAGCCAAACCAGCAGCACGTGGCGAGCAGGTAGATCATGTAAGTAGGATCTATATGTTTCATATGCATAAGTCAAAACCTGTATTAAGAGGTCATTAAACTTTAAAAGTAAAGGGAAGAAACAAAGTTGGTCTCTTAACACAGGTGGTCTCGTAATACAGGTGGATTTTAATTTAAAACTAAATACAGGTGGATTTTGATTTAAAACTTCAACTGCGAACTGAAATTGCTGTATCATAAAGCAGGCGATCTCTTAATGGTCGTTGAGGAGGTTTGATTGCAACTTCCTTTTCTTTTAAAAGCATCGTAGAGGGCTGGCGTGGCACAGTCGGTAGCGCGGCAGATTTGTAACCGGAGTTCCCGGGTTCAATCCTCAATGGTGCCACTGAGTTCTGTCGGTATGTTCTTGGGCAAGACACTTTCCCTTAGCCTTAGTCCGTCGGATGGGGACGTAAACCGGGCGGTCCCGTGTATCAGTCTATTCTCCGAGCACGTTAAAGAACCATAGGAATCTATTCGATAATAAGAGTAGGGCAGGTTCCCGGATTCCTATGTATCCTTCCCCTCTCTCTGGGGCGGCTCTAAATAACCTGTACTGTGTTGATGAGCCGTTAAACAACATTCAATTTAAAAGCATCGTTTATAATGTTATGCTAAATTTTTCTAAGTGAATGCTTTATTTCTACTCTAGTAAAATTCGGTTATTCTGAGTGAATGGTTTATTTCTACTCTAGTAAAATTTGGACATTCTGAGTGAATGGTTTATTTATACTCTAGTAAAATTTGGACATTCTGAGTGAATGGTTTATTTATACTCTAGTAAAATTCGGACATTCTGAGGGAATGGTTTATTTATACCCTAGTAAAATTCAAACATTCTGAGTGAATGGTTTATTTATACTCTAGTAAAATTCAGTTATTTTGAGTGAATGGTTTATTTATACTCTTTTAAAATTCGAACATTTTGAGTGAATGGTTTATTTATACTCTAGTAAAATTCGAACAGTCTGAGTGATTGGTTTATTTATACTCTAGTAAAATTCGGACATTCTGAGTTAATGGTTTATTTCTACTGTAGTATAATTTGGACATTCATATTGATTAACATCCAGATTTTATGGAAACATACAGGGTATTTTCAAGTTTGGTTACTATTGAAATGAAAATTGACAAAATATCAGTAATATATTATTTTTCAATATGACCTATTGTTTGGGGTGCAAGCTTTAGCCCATTTTAGGGTTTTCGGCATTTACATGAACAGTTTAGATAAAAATCAGATTTTTTGATGGATCATTGAAAATGCATTATAAAAAAAACTTTTGCATGTGAATGTTTTTATTCTCTACTGATTTCAAAACGTTTTTGTTATTTACCACTAAAAATACAACTTATTTTCTGTACTTTTTAAATTGTGTCTAAAAAGTAAAAAAAAAACGTTGGCAGAAACAAAGAGTCCCATACAGAAGGTATTGCCTCCGTCAGATAAAGGTATAAACCAGGCCTAGTCTATCCTAAAACAGGCCTAGTCTATCCAAAAACAGGCCTAGTCTATTCTAAACCAGGTCTAGTCTATCCAGGCCTAGTCTATCCTAAAACAGGCCTAATTTATCCTAAACCAGGCCTAATCTATCCTAAATCAGGTCTAGTCTATGCTAAACCATGACTTATCTATCCTAAACCAGACCTAGTCTATCCTAAACCAGACCTAGTCTATCCTAAACCAGGCCTAGTCTATCCTAAACCAGGCCTAGTCTATCCTAAACCAGACCTAGTCTATCCTAAACCAGACCTAGTCTATCCTAAACCAGGCCTAGTCTATCCTAAACTGGGTCAAGTATATCCTAAACCAGACCTAGTCTATCCTAAACCAGGCCTAGTCTATCCTAAACCAGACCTAGTCTATCCTAAACCAGGCCTAGTCTATCCTAAACTGGGTCAAGTATATCCTAAACCAGGCCTAATCTATCCTAAACCAGGTCTACTCTATCCTAAACCAGGCCTAGTCTATCCTAAACCAGGTCAAGTATATCCTAAACCAGGCCAAGTCTGTCCTTTGATCATGTAAAATAACCAGATGAATATATTTGTTTAAAATAACTAACCCGCCAAATAACGGCAAAATTACACAAGAAAACCATTTATCAAAACTCTGTCTATGTGATCAGGCCATATAATAATGTATATGTGCCAATTAAAAGTATAGGTTTGTTCCCGGGTTCTTAAAATACCTGTGACTGAATGTTGTGTAACTTGAATTAAGAGTTGGTAAATCTTAATTTGACAATCCTGTTTTAGGGTTTGACTTGGCTGGTTAAAGCCATTTTACTGAGTCTATAGAGTTTGGATTCTCAAAATATGTAAGTTGTATATACACCTTGTCATCAGTAGGTTTGGAAACGGCGTATATATGTTGTAAAATGTGGCTGTTGTTGGCGGGATAGCTGCTATAAACAATGATTCAGTAATCAGCAACTGATTATTCCTTGTTACTATAGTACACGTATAGAAGAGGCTTTAACTCTTATTAGCCCTTATTTTTATGTCTTTAACATTTGTTCTTTTTTTATGACTCCAACATCATGAACTTTCATGAAAAAGGCTCTACAAATATGTGTCAGAGTTTGAATTATGTGTTTTATGTTTTCCTTTTTCAGCAAAATGTTCCAGCTGTATGTCCTAATTACCCTCCGCCGTACCTTCCAGAACTGATGAAGAGGGACATCTTTGACGAGGAAGCTAATACAACTCAACAGGACAGAATAGACAAGGTAATATGTCACTTTATCTCTACTGGCCCAAGGCCGGCAGAGCTTATGGGATGAAGAGTCCCAGAGACGGCAGAGCTTATGGGATGAAGAGTTCCAGAGCCGGCAGAGCTTATGGGATGAAGAGTCCCAGAGCCGGCAGAGCTTATGGGATGAAGAGTCCCAGAGCCGGCAGAGCTTATGGGATGAAGAGTCCCAGAGCCGGCAGAACTTATGGGATGAAGAGTCGCAGAGCCGGCAGAGCTTATGGGATGAAGAGTCCAGAGCCGGCAGAGCTTATGGGATGAAGAGTCCCAGAGCCAGGGATGGTCCGTCGTCAACTGTCCGTCCGTTTACTTTTGCCTCATTCATTTTTAAT
The DNA here is from genome assembly GCA_037043455.1 of Cyrtodaria siliqua. Lineage (NCBI taxonomy): Eukaryota > Metazoa > Mollusca > Bivalvia > Adapedonta > Hiatellidae > Cyrtodaria > Cyrtodaria siliqua. The sequence goes on along the minus strand of JAWPHD010021142.1, from coordinate 794 downwards.
CCGATCTTTACCAAACTCGGCGAGATTGCTGATATGCATAAAAGCTTGGATAAGTTTCAATTTCGGCCAGATCAGATTAGTAACACTGTAGTTAGGGCCCTTGTTTGATTTAATATGCTGTATTTTGCTAGGTTAAGACGATACAGCCTTTATTTTTCATCTAAGATATACTAAACTTGGCCAGATTGTTGATACAACAAAAACAGGCAAATGTTTGAAAACTAGTCCGATCTACAGGTGGCAGTACATGTATCAGTGTTGGGAACTAAAATGTTAAAGTTTTCCTGAAAAAAATGTCCCAGAATATTGTAGTTGTATATAATTACAGTACTCAGGACATTTTTTCAGGAAAACTTAAAATATGTTTGTTTTCAAAAAAACAACACGTTTTTTTTTTGTAGTTCTTTTTTAAAAAAAAAAAAAAAAAAAAAAATAAGTAGAGCGCTGTGGTCTAGTGGTAGAGCGTTGGACCCATGATCCAAAAGTCGTAGGTTCGATTCCCGCCATTGCCATATGCATTGTGTCCCTGAGCAAGACACTTTATCTGCATTGCTTAGTACTGGTTCTACCCAGGAAGACATCGAGAGTGATACAAATAAGTTCACAGAGCTTTCGTTACAATCGATGTAAAATAAATAAGTTTAAACTAAAAAATAATTTAACATTTTTTACCTAGTTCCAACACTGATACTGCAACCTGTGGTCAGATCGGACCAGAAGCACTGGAGTTATGGCTATTGATTTTTTGCTATATTTCCTTGCTAAGACACCAAGGCCTTCTTTTTTTTTATCTG